>JASCZI010242209.1:5306-24048 GCA_036250425.1 Stylosanthes scabra | reverse complement strand
AAAAAAAAAAAAAAAAAAAAAAAAAACTGATACCATAGACAAAGTACAATAAAACAAATGGCCATAAACGAAGCTCCATCAACATGCACATGGCCTTGTTCCCTCTCTCACTTGTGAACCATATAAAATATTTAATATACCTTCCTGTTCCAGCCAAGACATCAATTATTTTTGGCTACACAAAAAGGCAAAAATATATAAATAACAATAATGATAATATATACATACATTATGAGGAATCTCTTAGCTTAATAATAAAGGGAAATTAAAAGAATAATAAATCAAATTTAAAATTTAATAAATTCAAGGTATCAATAATATAACAATAATAATATAACATAACACATTAATAATAATCATGACAGCAAATGAAGGATAACATATAATTGATGATGATAAACACAAGGCAGATAGACTAGTATTATAGGTTAAGTTTATTGCTTCTTGTTCTTCCATTACAAATGCCTCCATCATCATAGGCTCCTTAAAATTAAAAGTTGAATCTATATACCAACAATGATAATACAAAAAACACAGACACATTCCAAACTAACAATAATAAGTAAATAAAAACATGTCCCAGCATCATCATCAGCACAAGTGCTATGGTGGCTTCATATATATTTTTATAGGGTAAACTTTGGTACGGATTCTGATCATATAATTATATATAGAACATGTATTGGCCCAGCAGCTTCAGCTTTCAGCTTCTGCTTTTGCATTTCTCCATGGCCCTTGGCGCTGAAAGTTCACAGAAAACCATGCCAATATTAGATTCACTAATAAATATGAAGAATCATGATTGTTGCTATTTTCCTATTTTGGTTTCATAATAATAATGGCTTCCATATATATTATAGCCAAATTAAATGAAATGAATGTAAAGGAAAAAGTTGATGTAACCATAGATATGATCAATAATTCATACCAAGCCCAATTGCTTCTGATCCTTTCATTATTCGCAGACGCTTGCATGACCCAACAAACATCCTTCATTCACAAAAAAGTTAATAATTTAGGTTAATTTCATGAGTAATTATTAAATAAACATGATGCTTTCTAGATAATACAAATACTTAAATGTTTTTATATATATAACACAAAAATTAAACGCTTAAACTATTATATTATATTAGGCAATGAGACGTAACTCGAATAACATTTATCTTATTTTTCTGTTAAAGGTCTCGAATTCGAGCATCTCACGTGTCTTTACTAAAAAAAATTATTATATTACTTTTTAAAAAATATGATAATTCCGTAGTAATATAGTATTCTTTATAGGTGTTTGATTGAATTGTGTAATAAAATGTTGGATGAAATTGTAGATTAGAGAGTGGTATTGATGAGAAGAAGGTAATAGAAACTTACTCCCATGGGACATCACCCACGAGCATCCAGTCACCATCCTTATCTTCATAGGTTGGCACATACTCAGAGCTGTTAAGAAGATCCATCAACTTGCTCTCATTCATGAAATCAATCATCCCTTGGGACCCATAGTTACCTTCATCAATTACAATAATAACAACACCCTAATTATTTAATTATATTATCAATAATAGTACTCCGACTACTTAATCATTCACAACCAAATATTAACCCACCTAGGCCACAATCTATGGCTTTCTTTAAGCACAGAATATAACAATCCCAATAAATATAAATATATTGCTAATTGATATCATCATCATCAACACAAATTCCCATGCACATCATATGAAAAAAAAAAAAAAAGCATATTATTATATGAGCTATTATTTTCTTTCATAATTTTATATATGGTTCAGTCTCATCAAAGTTGAGGTAACAATAGAGCTTTTGAGGAAGAGGTCTAAAAAAAAAGAAAACATTATTTCATATAAGCTTTTCAGGTCTCCATTCGCTTAGACTCATAGCATTTAAACGATAATATATAGTCATTTATTAAAATTGAGATTGTATAAAACTAATTTGAATTTAAAAACTATTGAAGAGACGAGAGATGTCTAATATTTATAAATTATTTAAAGATTTTATTTTCTAGAGATGTGAGATTTGTAATAGATAATTCTTACCGCAAAATTGTAATTGTAAATTAAATATGGAGATCTAAATTTGCATGGTACTAACCCATGGTGAAGGAGCTGAACATTTTGGCCAGGGCATCAGATAAGTCTTGGTAGCTTTTGTACATTGTCAAGTCAACCTTACGAAGGTAAGGAGCTCCATCCATGGACACCTTCACAAATGAACCACCGGAAGCTGCAGTGGCTGCGGCGGCGCTGCTTGCTGTCTTCTCAGTGGTGGCGCTGCCGCTCTTATTCTCCTCAGTGCTCACCTTTTGTGCCATCATGTTCTTTCTGTATGACCTCACTGGTGGCCATCCAACTACTTGAGCCCTGATAAAAAAAAAAAAAAATCAAATTCATAATTATTACAACCAACTTGGAAAATTCAAATTCTAAACCTTATGCAAACTAGTTTAGAATTCTCATGGCTAGAACTATATGTTTTGAGTTTTAATCTTTTAGACCATATTTCTAAATCTCGATGTTACTGCTGTGTCAACAGAAGTTTAAATCGATAGAAAGAGACATGAAAATTTTTATAATAAAAAGTGAAGGGGGAAGTAATTAAGGAACACATACTTAGCTGGTGGCTTGGCAGGGTCCTTAAGGAGGGTCTTCTCCTTTGGAACATTCTTCAGATTCTCATCCAGATCTTCCTTGTTATTATCATTGCCTTGAAGGTTAAGCTTCAGGTCAACAGTTTCAGAGAAGCCTCTCTTCCCGGTGGTCCTCAGAGTTTCGGCTGCTGCCTCGCCTCCGCCGCCTCCCCCTGGCAAGCCAAGGCAGAGCTCAGTCTCCTTGAGGTTCAAGCCATGCTCCTTTGCCAACATGGTTGCTGCTATCTTTGGCTCTTATTATTATCAGATGGAAAATATATATATACACACTACTCTCCTATTTTCTAATTCTTTCTATCTGTTTCTCTCAAACTGTTTCTTCTTCTTATTATTATGAATATGGTGTCCCTCTTTTTTGTGTCCTCTTCTTCCTATTATAATGCTTTCTTGGTTTGGCTATATAGAAATTGGGAGCAGAGAGAGAGAGAGAATGTGATTGCCCCCTCAATAATATAGGCCCTTTCAGGAACTTGTGCTTGTGACTGCATGTGTATGTCATATCATGTTTGAATCCAATTGCATGCTGACACGTGGACATACTTGGGACGTTGATCTTTGCAAATGGGTAACCTAACCGACTCTTTACTTACTTGCATCGCAAAAATGAATTATCAAAATATATATATTAAAAATATATAAAATATATAAAATATATATATTAAAAATATATAAAATATATATATTTATATATAAATATATATTAATTAATAATTTTTATATATTTAAAAAGTAAAACATTATTTATAATAAACAACACTGTTATAAAATCAATAATATTATAGAATCAGAAATTATTGGATTAAATGAGTTAGATTATTTGTTAAAAGTATTATTTAATATAAATTAAAATCATTTCGTTTATATATTTATAAACTCAATATTAAAGTAAAAAATTAAAAAATACACTAAAATTCCAAGATAACAAAATAAGAGAATTTTGATGGAAAATGAATTTTCCTTTAATGATAAAGGGGAATATTATATGAGGGTACCTACCAAAATGGTAATAATGGGTTGGGATATGTCTCCCCAAATGTACTAATCAGCCTTTGTTGTAATTATCAAGTCACATGCAGGGCACTTGGTCTTGTTAGTTTTCCATCTTCTGCTGTCCTCTCATTTGAGGACTACTTACCATGTTTAGTTATCTAAAATAGTACTGCGTCCCTCTATAATTCCTTTCTCTCTCATCTTCTCATCACTAGCACAATAATATAATAATGTAATTAATATATACGTGCAGCTTTGGAAATTTCCATATATATGCGGATATATCATGATTATTTACCACCTTAAATAGTTGAAAAAAAAACAAACAACCATCGTTATCCTATACTCGTAAGACAAAGAAAGAAAAACAGCCATATGAAAATTGATCAAGAAATTCTATTTCTAATACAAACTATTAAACTATAAGATAAATAAATTTTAAAACAAAAATTCCAAGCAAGTAGGATAGCATAGTGAAAAAATATGACATTTTCTAATACTCTCTGATATCTCTTCGTCGTTACGAGAGACAAAATACCAATTAAGTTAAAGAATGGTTTGTGGATTTGTTAATGGACATATAAATTTTATAATTGTAAATTATTAATTATTATTACCGATAATCAAGATATAGGTACAATTAATTTAACTTTTTCAATTTGAATTTTGATAACATTTTTTTACTGATGATTGCCGCGTCACTAATAATAATAATAATAATACAGTAATGCTACATATATAATTGTATATCTTTATACATTTATTTATAATAAAAAAATATAAATATTAGCATAAAAAAATTCACAAAACACATCATAAATACAACATACGATATTATAGAACTTTTATATATATAGCATAGTAATACACGTAAATTAATATATAATAATAATAATAATAATAATAAATTTTACTAACGGACATCCGAGCATTAGTAAAATGGGTTGAAATTTATCAATAGAGTTTTAGTTTATGTAATTCAATCGATAATAATCCACTTACAATTTTATAGGATGGTTGCTAAAATAAAAATATGATAATGTGAGCTTTGAAACTCTAACAAAACATGTAACTCTATTTAACTAAACTTGTAAATTAAAATGTATAATAATAATTATAACCAGTCCAATTTACCTCCTAATAACAAAAAGGCAAAATTTTGGTGACACCAAAACAAAAACACAAATTAAAGCATCTTCTATATCCAGCAACAACTAACTAAAACTGCTAAAGCATTCATGTATGTATGACATATTAGTACCAGAGAATCACATTTCTTGAAGCTAGCTAGATTAATCATTAACCTTTTTTATTAGCAAAATTGAAAATGGCTTCATTCTATGTATCGCATATATATTTCATGACCTCAAAATGACACATGTTTAATTAAGAACTTAGTTATAATATCAAACTAAGCTTATTTATTATATAATAAGTAATACACTTCAAACAGAAGATTGATATATATATATTACTCTCTGTCTATGTGTGTGAGTGACTTCGTTCACTCTCAAATCTCAACACATTCAACGAATTGCTTTGGATTCTTGATTAAATAATTCCCCTTTAAATTTTAATTAGAATTTTATATTGCGACTCCTTTTTGAAGAAGTCAACCAAGCTTGACAAAGTCTGTTTAAACTTTAAAGCATTAAGCCGCCGTTTTCATATGCGTTGTTTGTAGCACTCTTCTCAATCAAGGGGCAACAACAACAGCAAGAGTAAGTAACATATATAACGTACATCTTATTTTTTAATTTTATCTTATTTTATTAAAAAATTATTTTTACACACTAAAAATTAGCCTATAAATTAGCTACACTGTGTATTTGTGTATAGTTGTATATATTAATTCACACATTTTTTTTCAATAACATAATTTTAAAAAAATTAAAAATTACCAATTATGTATTTATATACAGTAGTTAATTAATGGTCAATTTTTAATTTTTTTTATTTGGTTTAATTAATGTGACAACTTTCAAAAGTCAAAATGTTAGATCTAGAGGAAGCTAAAGAAAATATATTGTTATCAGCGCTAAGCAGTGAAAATAGTATCATATCATATAACATATATAAAAATAAGGGTGGATTAGAGTTAAAGGTAAAGGAAGAAGAATGGATGAATGACTTGCATTGCATAGTGTTGAAGCTTTAGATCCAGTATAGTGTTGGTGAATGGGGGGACTTGTATAGCGAGATTCTTGGTGAAGACATTGCATGAGAGCATAGTTGTGCAATATTATTCATGCCATGTCCCCCTCAATTATTTTATTATTATTATTTTAACTAGTTTTATTATTATCACTAATATGGTATGTATAGCCCTATATAGCTAACACATAGAAGGAGGTTATATTCCAAGACAAGTGTGAAATTAAAGCGGTTAAATAGGAATCCAATGCAAGAAATATTAATTGGATAGTGTGTAGGTTTAATGTAGAGTCGTTTGATGCAAGAAGCCTAAACATGTTTATGACAATGTTTTATTAGGTTTGCTATATATGCTATTGGGGGAAGGATGAGGGGAAAAAGTGTATATATTAAACTATTAATACAAATTATTATTAAAGTGATGATCTGAGATGTGCAGCAAGGTTGGTAAATGATTTGGGGTATTGCTAAGTGATTATTCCTAATAATTCATCATCCAAATAACATTAAATTCAAAATGTATCTTTTAAATGAATTAATTATACTAAGTATATAAAATAACTTTTATAAGGGTTTTGACAATATGGTCCATAATTTACTTGCATTTTGAAATATAAAGTCTATTAAGCTTTAGGATAATATAAAATCAAGATATTTATTGAGATTATTTGTTACCAAAATTCAAAACAATATATGCATAGAAGTATACGAATAATTTTATATCTTATGATACTAATATATTTGTCATGATATATTTATTTAGCAGCAACTTGACACAATCATTGCTAATAAACTGTTGCTATTCTTCAATTTTCTTATAGTGGCTATTTTTCTAAAAAAAATTTAATCTTATAAAAGAAAATATATAAATGATTATATTTTTAACATTCTCCTTAAATAATATATTTTTTGCTTGGCATAAACTTTTTGCATAGACTTTTTTCTTTTTTTTTCGATTATATCTTTAACACATCATAATATCATTTCTCCAAAAAAAATTAAACTTAACTAATAGAAAAAAACATCAATGTATATATCCAGTTCTTCTATGCATAGAACATATATATTAATGTTTTACTTTGTGAATTTTTTTATATAAGTCTTTTTCTATTTTTATTTCTTTTATACCAAATTCTAGGTCGAATTTTAAACCTTTAGGTTATATATACTTCAATGTCATGTGATGAAATTACTGTTTTCAAAATTTTAAGTTAATAGAATGGCATATAAATATAAATGATTATATCATAAATTTAATTTAAAAAAATAAAAATAAAAACAAGTGCAGTCTAAAATTCACTAGTCGAAAGGAGGGATATATATATTAGTTGAAGAATTGAGTGTAAAGTTGGTAGTGGGAAATGAAATAAATCTATTTTCATGGACACCAATGCAAGTTACGTAAATGATTATCTAGCTTCATTAAGTTACATCGGTTCAACAGAAGAAAAAAATGCAATTATTATGTACTTAATAATTATTACTTATATGACTGATATCTAACAAATGCCACAGGCTTTTAAAGAGTGTAATGTTATCTCCAGACAAACTTCACCTCCATCTTTCTTCTGTTGAAATTAATGAAATGAAAATATCATTTCACAAGTCATTGTTTTATCATTTATAAAATTCTTCTAAGACATATAATAACAGCCACAAAATAAAGTTTTGAATGCAATTTCGTCTAAGATCTCCATGTTCTTTTCATATTTAATTAATAAATTCGTTGCATGTTAGAAAGCTAAATAAAATAATGTGGACATCGCCAAGGCACGACACAAACACATTATATTAATTTAATTTTATCACTCCTATTTTTTTTAATGTGTAGTTTATGGTGGAGATTCTCTTCTAGGAACCTTCCATTAAGCTATTAGCACATGCATTTCAGTGAACAATTATAACATGTTATATAGTAATAATTAAATAATTGCTATCGCATCTTAGATTAATTATCAAGGAATAAAAACACATGAAATCATTTCTATCCCATGCCAATATATATATAAATATTAATATTACATTATTTCAAGTTAAAATTAATGGATGCCAAATTGAAAATGCTAGTGGAGCTAGCTAACTAGCAAGTATATATACAATTCCTGTGGGCTTTAATTTGGCAAAGAAAAGAATAGTCTCATGTGTCTTTAATTAATTATGTCTAAACAAATTATGTGAACATTAGCAATGCAATTGGAATGCAAAGAAAAAAGAAATTAACCAATGTCAAAGGACTTTATAATCCATAATTAACACGGAGAGAGTTTAATACTATACAAAAAAACGAATTATTTATTCACTGTATTCGAAGATAAATATTCTAGAAAATATTTTTAAAAAATATATAAATGGGGTTGCATTGCAAGAGAGGGTGTTACAGCAAATTTTGAAGCTTCTCCAGCAGGGCACATGATACATATATAGATGATGAAGAAGTATATCATTTTCAATATCATAACTATATAACTTTTTAGGGCATGGTGATTACTTAGAGACAGGTCACATCCCCTAAGGGCAAGGAACATCTCAAACCCTAGCTGTGCCCTTGCCATGTCAACATCCCTTCCTTAACCCCATCTTGGATTGTTTCTTTCTAACCAACGTCAATGATAAGTATCCATTGGATATTCATATCTTCTTGGCCACATATTCTAATAAGAGAACTTGGCAAAGATGGACTTGTCCAAAAATTAAAACATACCCTTTTCATCTTTTAGGGTTTAGAATCCTCAATGGGGTCTTAATCACAAAAGAATACAAGAAGCCAATTTTTTGGTGCAGGGAAATCTCATGCATATCCTTATCTAATTTGGACAGTGACTCCAATTTTAGATAATCCCATATTCCCACATTTTATTACACCAAATTATTATATATATTATTAGCTAAGGGATTTTTGAGACTAGTGGTCCTAATTATTACTATTATATATATCTCTCTATATTTTGTTGTAAGGTCAATAAAAACCTGGTCAAAGTTAAGTGGTCCTGTGGTCAAAAACGTAATACCTGGAGAATGGTGTGTGGGATGGAGTAGGGACAGAAGAAGAGGAAGGGAAATTTATTAGGTAGGCACAAGCACTTAATTTGAATAATTCAATGTGTGTGTAAGAGATGACTTAAGCTATGTTAACATTAATTATGTCGGCTAAAATTTTTATTACATATGAAAAAACTGATGATGATCTTCATTTTACTATTTATTAGAGTAGTATAACATACATTGAGAATGATATACCTTGTATATAGAAAATATTTTGTATTCTGGGCTTGGTATAAAATACCAAGTATGTAGTGTAATCAAATATACCTTTTACTTACTGAAATAATATTTTCTTCTTTCTGTTACTTTCTCTCTCTTACTTTCCCTTTTCGTTTTCTTCTTTGCTCTGTTCATCATCTTTGTGTGTTAAGAACAGAGGATTCATCTTATTCCTAGATCTATAGCTTTGCCTTTTCATAACCTCAACACTATTGATCAATGATTGAATGAAAAGATCAAACTTATTTGGGAATATTTTGAAAATTTTATATATAGATAGTACTCTATTTTATATTAGAAAAGACCCAGAATGTAATGGATAAGAATTTAAACTCAAGTATGTAGTGCCAGTAGTGGTAACAAATTAACTAGTCAAAGGGTTTTTTTGTGGGATTTTTTTTTTAAATTTAATTTTAATGTAATGTTAATGTTGCATTCAATTACGTAATATTATATTATAAAAAATAATTTTTTTTTAATTAATCTCATAATTAGTTATCCAATTTACACTTTTAATGTATGAAAAATAAGTTTTTTTTTTTAATTGAAAGACCGATGATCATGACATACATGTTTCTAAATTTTCAAATTTCAATATATCGAATGAAATCATGCAAAAGTGATATGTGTATTAGTCTTTCCCTAATTGTTTATTAAGGATTTTGATGTCGATTACTTCTTAAAAGCTTATTGGTTTAATTAGTTTTAGTACCAATTTATTGGAGTATTAACTTACGGAGATTTAATCCAAAAAGTCTAGATACTCAATTTATTAATAAGATGTATTTTTAATATCAATAGTGCTATGAAACTAATATTAAGAAGCCATTATAGAGCTAATAATTAAGTTATCATCCAAAATTAAAGAAGTTATCGCTTCTTAGTAACTTTTTAATATTAGCTCTCAACATTTTCTCTTTTAATATATATTTAAATTAAAGAGTCTTACAACTACTCGCCGGCAAATACTCGTCTCTGTTAGTTTTAATTTTTAAGTTGAAGGATTTTTCAATAACAACTTGAAAATATTATTATTCTTTATTTTACCTATGTTCACACTTCACACCCACCAGAGTAGTCTACTACATAAAATTAATGAGTCAGAATCCTAAGTTGATACTGTCGCTCATGTATGAAGAGAGATATATAAATGGGCTATAACCTATAAGCAATCAATTAGTTATTATTTAATTAAGAACTTAATCATGATGATTATGTACTAATATATTCATTTGTTTATAATTAACGTTGGTCCAGTAGTTCTAGAGCATAAAAAAAATATCAAGAGTATCTTCACCCACAATAAGATTATTCGAAATGTTGGTAGAGTTTGGGACAGTGGAAAGCCATGGTGGGGGCTATGAATTAGTACTCTTTGCTTGGAATGTTTAGTTTAATAATTAAACTCAATGTGGAACTTAATATTATAGAATATAAAGATAGAGACTATAGTTCTTGCCCAATTTAATTTGCCCATTTGTATCCATCATTATTATCATTTCTCTAACGCGGTTTTAATATGTTTAGCTATCATTAGCAAACTTCAAATACCTACTTATTCAAACTTTAGTTCAAAAGTGCCTTTTTATTTTATTATTATTTTTTTTAAAAATTGATAGTTATTTTTTCCGGTGTAACTTTTATAAAATTTATCACTTTATACATTGTCTTCCTGTTTTTCTTTCTTGCCAGAAAAACATAGGCGAAATTTCATCAAAAAAAGTTCACGAAATAATAATTTAAAAAATGTGTAAAACCAGGTATGTAATATCTTTTATTTACACTTAACTATTGGTGATTGAGTTCAAAACAGCCGAGTAAAATACAATTTGATTTTATTCCCGTTAAAATTGAAATTATTGAATAATTTTAACTAATTATTCATGTTATTAATTATTAAAATTATAATGAGGACATCATATATATATATATATATATATATATTATTAAGAATATAAAATAAGTAATATAATTTTATATGCATAGCAGAATGAATATAATATTCCCTAACAACTCAATCGTCTTCAAGATTCATGGCAGGATTAAAATGGAAGAAGAGGGCCTAAGACCACAAAACAAATGTAGAAGAAAAAGGAAATGTGATAATCTTCATCAGCTCATGAAACATAACAACGCCTATTATTTAATGTGAAACACAACATGCATGGTGCAAAATCTTCTTATTCTTGATATTATGCAAGATCTTCAAAAACCTTATTTTATTATAGAAGCAACTCATTCTTGATATACAATCGTCCAAGATATCTTCAAATATCACAACACAATCGAAGCCATCACGATTTCAATTCAAACTTTTGGTTTATCTTGTTTTGGTATATGTCAACTCATCACCAGAGACTATTTCACATTTCTGTAACTGTAAGGTTTTGTGATGTCCCTGTAACCTTTTTTTTTTTTTTCTGACTAATAGTAAAATCACTTGAAAAAAATTCGACGGCATCAGCAGTTTTCGATGCCATTTAGCAGCAGTTCAAAATTTAGCGGCGATTATCAACCGCTGCGTATACGTATACCACTTAACGTTTTACAGTGATTTTTCATAATCGCTGGTATAATTGTTACGAAACGATAAGTAAAAAAATTTCATTCTCATTCTTAAAAAAAAATTGAATTCGATAGGAATGATTATTAAAGAATACATACTTTCATCCACCCATCTTGGCTAACTTGGGATGATAAATAAGCGAGAAAGCTAGAAACCTTGGTGTTGTTGTGCGTATAAGGTCTATAAGGCAGGAGTAGGTGTAAGTAGAAATTACAAGTATATATTACATAAACAAGAAGATTATATATTGAAAATAAATCATGTGTCTGTAAAATTTCATATTGATTTAAGATTATTTGACATATTTTTTTATACAAATCGTCAGAACCATCTTAATATAAATGCATATGCTATTCTTTATTGCAATCAAAGGGAATACGGAATTCGCTAATGGCTGACAAAAGAATCAGCATAAAATAAACTTTTAGATGTTGGGAAATTATTATTTCCTAATTTAGCTATGTGTAATACATTTAATTAAATCATCACATAAGCTTTTAGATGTTGGGAAATAATGTTACTCTAACATCAGAAAGAAAAAAAAATTAAGATTACATAAATAATTTTCTTGGTCAATAAGTCCACAACAAGACTCGTCTCTCCTTCTAACTTCCATAGTTCCATCTGTTTTTGGAGACAAACAAAATGGATAAAAAGTTAAATTAAGAAATAGTAATATAAATAAAAAAATAAAATTAAATGTGACGAAATCATATCTTAATTATTCTAACAAATCTATTTGGATGTTAGTTCTCATTACTTTATGACGGAAATATTTTGATAACCATATATGGCACATGAAATGAAAGCAGTTAGTTTTGGTGTGACCACTAGGTAGCTAGCTACCTAACAGCACTATAGTTATAATTAGTAAAAACAGCTTCACCTTTTTCAATGGGATATTGTCACCCATATATATAGCTTCAAATTTTCCAATATTTATTATAACAAGAAATCAATTAACTATATATATTATTATAAAGATTATGCTAATATTGCCTGCTCATGTGTGCAATATGTTAAATCATAATTGAAATTAAAAACAATCAATTTGATCAATCCAGTAATTAACTCTCTTAATATACTCTTAAACAATTTTCATGAGAAACGAAAAAAATTATAGTATTTTCAATAGAAAACAATTGAAGATGTAGAATTTTGTTGGTCAACAAAAAATAGACATACCAATATTTATTAGTTTATTACAAATACAAATAAATGAATCAATATTCAATAATAGTATAGCTAGTTATATAAAAAAATGGTTTCTTTAAATTAAAAAGAGAAAAAATAAAGCACTCTTTAAATTTTGAAGACTTAATTATGAAACTAAATTCTCACTTAGTAAAAAGTCTCTAAAGACGAGCCAATTATATATGATAAAAATATATTTTATAAAAAATTTAATCAGTCTTTCGTCTTTAATTTTGAACTTTCTAAATATCAAATCTTTAATAAATTATAAATATTTTTAAACCCTAAATCTTTCAGAAGAGAATTTTTATAATTAGAAAATAGATAATATTAACTAATTAAAAAGTAATTACCTACATTTATTCTTTTATAAAAAAAATTTCTTTATTGTTCTTTGGTATATATAAACGTTGTGTACACACGGCTCTAAGTGAGAAGAAATGGGAGTAGGAAAGAAAGGGGACCCGCATCATTAAGTGGCTTTAATTTGGTGGAAAATTAAAGGGAACATACGTTAATTAGGGTCCCCAATATCATACATATATGTCTCTCATATTTAAATCTCTTTGTCGGGCCGGGCTACTCTATAATCAATAATGGGCTATAAAACCCTTCATATGCTTCTCCTCTAAAAGTAAAAATATAAATCATTCTACCCAAAAGAAAAAAAAAAAAAAAACTACTTTAAATAATCTAGTAGTTAAATCACTAATTCATTTAAGTTTAAATGTTCGAATTCCACCTCTTTATTTTTTAATTATCTAGCTATTTCCGATTATTTTCTTTTAGGATAGAAATAGAATTTACTTACTTGAAAAATTAGTTTTTTTTAACTTTTGGGTACTTTAGTAACATCTTCCATATATTGACATGATTTTCACTTTCAAGATATATATGCACATTCTAACCCATAACTTTTACCTGACGAATTCAATGAAATTTTCATCAAAATCCTTACAAGAACCACCCTAAATCACTACCTCTCAAACTAATAGTGGAATTAAAAATGAGACATATGTATATCAAATAAAGTTACAATCAACCTTAAAGATTAGCTGAAATGGAAAAAAAATAGTAATAAATAATTTATATATAAATGCATACATAAAAGCTTAATCATAAAGATTTGTATTTTCATTTTTAATGAATTTATGTCTCCATCAAACCCATCTTAAAATTAACCATGTGGAGTGAATCACAATTCACAAGTTACAGTTACAGATCACCCTTCTCTCCCATCATTAAGTTGAAAAACAAAGGTGTGATGGGTCCCAATAAGGAAAGGACGATGGAGATGGAAATGGAAATGGAAGAAGAAGAGAAAAAAAAAAAAAAAAAACAACGCACGAATGGGTTTGGATTTAAACCAAAACGACACTCACATACATCTTTCCCACTTTCCTCAATCTTTCTACTAATTATTTTTTTTTCCTACCCTAATAAGTAATAATTCACTTGAAACAAAAATATGAAATTAATTAGTTAAGTGAATTGAATAAGTGATGGATGTTTGATGTTTGTGTGATTGGTCTCATATCAAATCAGTAACAGTAAATAGGGGTGGTGGGACCAATTCATGGTACATCAATCCCTCCCGTGTGGAATGGGACCCACAAAGGGTCTTGTCATGTTAATGGTACACCACACGTGTATGTATTTCATGTTTCTTGTCTTTTCTGCCATATCTTCTTGTCTATAAGCCAAACAAAGCACATTCTCACTCTTCTTCCAATCACCCCTTACTACCTCATCTCTCCATCACTCTCCCTAAAAATTACATTTTCATATATATAAAAAATTTTATTTTTATAATTTTTATGATATAACAGAAAGTCTTTTAATCTTTATTAATTAATTTAAAATAATGTTATTTCAGATATTGAGTTTATATCTACATTAAAGTATTGTTATTATTAATTAAATAATATTTTAATATTCACACAAAATACAATTTAATTAATGCACTAAGTAATTATCATATTTTTATACGAATGTTAATTTAGTATTTATTAAAAAAATATAAGCATAGCAATGCTGTTAATTTAAAATAGAAAAATTATTTCTTAGCACGTGTACCATCCTTCACAATTTTTACCCATTTGAGTAGCGCCTATTTGGTGTAATATAATAATCTCCACCTTTCTTTTTCATTATAATCTCACTTTCATGATTTCATCTCAGACTAATATTTATATTTATTAGGTTGATATTTATATATAATTAATTAATTAAATTATTAGGTTGATATTTATAATTTTATTAATTTTTTAATTTAATTTTTATAATTTTGTAGCATATTGAATTTTATAATTAAAATCTATCATAAATAAAATATTAGGTATAATAAAATATTTCATTAAAAATATATGTATTTAAGATTTATATTCTAAAAATGTGCAACGAAATAATATAATTATTTATATATTTTTTTTTATCAATTTAAACTTTTAATATAAAAAATAATTTATGACACAAAGATTGTTTAGTAACATTACCTTTTAATTCAGATTTATCAATATATAATCATACATACATTGAACTAAAGTAACGGAACAAAGATAAAAACGAATTAAGAGAGGATATATATGTATCCATCTTAATTAATTTGAGTAAACAAAGACGAGAAATTATGAGTAAATGCGGTTACAAGGAAATTGAGAGTTCTAAAACACTAATTGATTTGTCGTGAAGTGTGCGTAATTTGACGTAAAAGAAAATGGTGGGATCACTGTGTTGGTATTGTCATTAGTCATCTTGGTCGGATATCATATCATTCTTAAATTATTGCTTTTTTTTTTTTTTTGAAAATAAAAATAAAAATTGAAAATGACCCCTACTATTTCACATTTTACAAATAGCCCCCCATATTGAGTGGTCCTACTCCTAAGGGGTAAGCAGATCTGATGGTATTAATTTTCTTTTCCAAGAAAATGGGTCCATAATTAGAGGGACATAACACATTCCTGCAGCTGCAAATGAAGAGCAGAACCTTCCCCCTTACAGCACTATCACTCCTGCTCTTGCTTTGACCGTCGTACCACTCATTGCCTCCACAATTATCATACCTTTTTTTTATAAAAAAAAAAATTCATTGTACCGTATATAATTGGAAAAGAGTACATAAAATAAATTATAATATGTCATAATTTTGAAAATTTATAAATCCATGTAATTACAGCTACTTAATTAATTATGGTCTGTCACTGAAATAGTATATGGCTAATTAATGTTTTGATTTCAGGTTGGGCATGGCAAAACTTTTTTATATTGCATGTTCATATAATATATAACAAGCTAGGCTAAAGGGTTGAATCAGGAGAAGAACTTTGAATTCGGAACGTCTATGCATGTATGTATAAGTTTTCAAATTAACAGAGAGAGAAACAAGTTAATGCCTTGTTTGGTTGACGAAAGAAGAAAGAAAAAAAAATTGAAGAGAGGAAAAGAAAAGAGAAAAGAGAAAAGAAAAAAAAGTTATATTCAATATTTGATACGTGAATCAATGTATGCTCGTAATAGGAAAAGATTGCAAAATTATTTACCTTTTGTTAGTTTATATTTTTAAAATATTCTATTTAATTTTATGTATTTTAAATTTAACGTATTATTTAATTTAATTAAATTTTGTAATAGTGGGTTTAAGATTTTAATGTTTAATTAATTATGAAGTCTATAAATACCTAAACCATTGTAGCCTCAAACAATTGAGTTGCACTTTAGTGAGGTATAAATCACTTCTAATTTCGTGATGAAATCATAATATGTATAAGGAATATATGTGATTTCATTTTAGTGAGGTATAAATCACTTCTAATTTCGTGATGAAATCATAATATGTATAAGGAATATATGTGATTTCATTTTTTGCTGTATCAAAAAATTGAATAGAAATTCATGTGATTCACCTCTTATTTAATTTTCAAATCATGATATGAACAAGTGAAGTGTGTAATATCTTTAGCTATTACATTAAAAAATTACATAAAGACAAAGTGATTCACTTTTTATCCAATTTCAATCTATCTCTTTTCTAATTTATTATATATATTTCTTCAATTTCAATAAAATATTTCTTCTTTATATTATATCCTCCTATCCTACAATTTTTGGTTAGCTGCTAGCAGGATTCGCCTGTTATACATTATATATTATAGAAGATAAATAACGATGCATGTAAATAAGTATAATAAAATTCTCTCCATCCCAAACAAGAACTGTCTTTCATGAACTTAATCGGATGAGTAAATTAAATAAACGAGACAACACAAAGTTTTAAACAATATTATATCGATCATATCCGTATATAATTATTACAAGCAAGACTAAAAGAATATTCTTAACTGCAAATGGGAATTTCTTATTCTTTTCTTTTTCTCTTTTGTCAGTTCAACATATTATAACCTAACACCTCAAGCCATCGTCATAATTATTTTGTACCACCAAGAAGCTAATAAGGTTATTTTATATATATAGAAATTAAACAACCATCTGGGATATGTGTATCCTATAAACTTTTATTTATTTTATGCTAAGATATGATATGATGAGTAGTGATGATTGATCCAGGATCATGCCTTATGTCGGCACATTTCTTAGTATTTTATAATTTATGGCGTTAGATGTTTGATATATGTTTCACTTTTTTTTGGTTTAAAGAGCTGTCTTTAAGAAAATATAGGTAGCCACCACTATGGAAAAAAAGAAGACATACACCGACTTATGATTTAAGCTCATATATCCAACAAGCACAGCTTTTGACAGATTGTTTAGGGTCCTTCTTGTTTGGGGTTTCTAGGTTTGTAACAGCATGTATTTATTCTTTTGGTTCCATTAAATAGTAGCATGGACCTTAATTAATTAAGCTTTTCTCATGCTAGCTCAAAATATCAATTTTTTTATTAATTAAATTGGTAAACTGTTCGATGTTTTAATTTCTTTTCTAGGTGGAGACTTATTTAATTTTTTTTTTTAATATTCTTTCGCAATAAGTAGGAATTATTGTTAGTACTACTATTGTCATTATATTTTAGTAAAATCGGCACATATTTTAAACGCAAGTCGTCTTAATTAATTATATAAGCTTAAGGTTTTCATATATTATTCTAATAGTAACCATTTATTAGATACATACTCGAGTCTATTTATTTTATCCAAAATAAGTTTTTGTTTTTAATAGAATAATTCTCAATTATATATGATTTTTAATATATATATATTATTTAGTGGAAAATAACTATACTTCATCAAAAAGTCATGAATACCTACTTTTTGTGACCATACTCATATTGTCCTATAAAGATAAAAAAAGAAGTGTATTTTAGCTAAATTAATAATTAATTGGTACTAAGATTTGTTTCAAGTCTCAATTGATCCTTTCATTTTCATTTGTCTCCATTTAAATATATTGAAATTTCATTCCATAACTTACATTAGTCTTTTGTATATTAACGGTGTTAACCAGAGATCACGCGAGGGGCTAACATTAGTTACAAAGTGAAAATTTAGTATTTAAATTGAGATAATTGATTTGAATATTACTTGGAAGTCTTATTATTATCCTATTTCAAAGACTAACAAACTAAATAAAAGATCGATTTTTGGTTCGATACGTTTAATTTTTGAATACCATGCATATATATGTTGGTAATGAGATTGAGAACGTCAATTGATAGAGAGGAGGAGCGCAATGGGGGACAGGAAGATATATATTTCAAGTGACATGGCTTCGTAATAAATTAGAATCTCTATGAGCCACAAGTGAATACCAACAACCAATTCATTTGAATTTTGAATTATACAAAATAGCACACCCTGCTCCTCAAAATGTCAAATAATTGCCCTAACAATTCCACATGAAGAGAGCCCTATCATATATATCATCATACCATTATTCCACGTTTGGAGCAACA
>JASCZI010242207.1:0-15779 GCA_036250425.1 Stylosanthes scabra | reverse complement strand
AAGGAACAAGATATGCTTGCAAGAGAAATCCAAGAGGTGAAAAAGTACCAAGTTAACCAAACCCTGATGGGCAACCAAAAGGGATCAATGGAGAAGCTTGAGCAAACAATGGTATTGCAGCAGATAGATATGACAGAGATGAAGAAGCAACTCAATTATTGGACCAGAAATGCATCCGCAAGAGATGCCTATTATTGTTGGGCACATCAGCAGGCCAATCCAAACCTGACTGAGCTCCCTATCCACCAAATCCCTGAGCTCATGCATCTTAATGCTGAAAAAGGAAGACACTTATTCTATGGAGGCCTCAAATCACATATGGTGGCAGGATCCTCCTCTCAAGCTGCACTACCACAAGCTCCACCATCCAACACTGCTGATGAGCCTAGCTATGGCTGACCCCAAAGATTAGACATAAGGTCGTTTAGTCCCTTCCTCCTAGTTCTTCTTTTAAAAATTCCTCATTGTTTTCTGTTTCTTTTCTATTTAATCAAGTAATGTATGCTTTATCTTATTTATATGAATGAAATTTGTATGCTTTAGTTGAGAATTGTTTTTAATGATTAATTATGCATCGAATGTCACTTAGATCATGTCTTGTTAATTAAGTAAAATGAAATCAGAATTGATGAAAGTGTTTGATGATTGTGGAGGTAAAAAGAGGATTAATGATAACTAATTTTAATCCCTTGAAACTAGAAGCTTGAGATGTTTGAGGATTTAGAAAGCTTTGTGAGTAAGGTTTGTTGAACTTGTAACTTTGTGAAATGCTAATAAGAATGAGGAAGTTCTTTGATTCAATAAAAGTGCTAAGGCTCTAAGCATCAATGGCCAAAAAGATTGAAAAACCAAAGGCTGGATTGTGTTGAGGATAGGCTAGGGTCTAGATCCAATGGAGTGCTTTATCACTTGGCAACTTGAGCCTAAAAACTCGGGATTGTTCAATCGAAAGCCCATTCTAAATAGCTGTCTCAATGAGACAAATGAGCTAAAAAGGTAATAGATTTGAAGACTATATGCTTGTGTTGAAAAGTTGTGAGGATAGGCTTGAGCTAGTAAATCCAATGGGGTGCTTCAACACCTAGCAACTTGAGCTTGAAAACTGGAAATTGTTGATTGAAAAACTCTTTCTAAAAAGCCTCCTTAATAACAAGACAATAAGAGTCAAATTTCATCCAAAGAGGAGGAAAAGAAAAGAAAAGGAAGAGAAGAACTCTCCAAAAGTTTCGAATAGGCTAATCATTTTGGAGCAAGAAAACAGAGTTTTGGAGCACTGGAGCAGAGAAGCCCAACGCCTAGGCGTGGAGCTCGGCACCTAGGCGTCAATGGCAACATCCAGAGCCAACGCCTAGGCACCCACTTCAATGCCTAGGCGCGGCCTAGACCAACACCAAGCCAACGCCTAGGTATCCAAGCTCAAGTCTAGGCGTGGCCGTTGATCAGCACCATGACACCAACGCCTAGGCGTGGCCTAGACAA
Organism: Stylosanthes scabra; assembly: GCA_036250425.1. Lineage (NCBI taxonomy): Eukaryota > Viridiplantae > Streptophyta > Magnoliopsida > Fabales > Fabaceae > Stylosanthes > Stylosanthes scabra. The sequence continues at coordinate 14,300 of JASCZI010242207.1, read as the reverse complement.
CATCAGCACCAAAGTCTAGGCGTCAGGATCAAATTCTAGGCGTGGCCTAGATAGCCCAAAGCTTAAGCACACCAACACAACGCCTAGGCACCCAGGATCAGTTTTCAGCAGAGCCCACGCCTAGGCGCCAGAGCCAAAGTCTAGGCGTGGATCACTCTATTTTATGCAAAATTTGTACTTTCATTTCCAATGCATTTGTATTTCATTTCTCCCTAATGTAAACCTATAAATAGATGGAAAACTTCAAGTTAAGAGAACATTACACATAGATTTTCATTCACATTCAGTTTTAGAGTTTTTCATAGGCTAGATTCTCTCATTGGGAATTTAGTGTAGATTGAAGTTTTCCATCATTTCTTTTGTACATTGATTTTCAATTAGTAAAGAGAAATATATTCAGTTCTATCTTTTTTTTCTCTCAAGATGCTATCTTTCTTACTTTCCTTTGAGTTCTTTGAATGTTTATGCATTCAAGAACCACCTTCATATCCTTCTTGAAGTCATTCATCATCATGAGTGGCTAAACATACTTGAAGATTAAGGAGGAGGAGCTCTATTCTATCAAGTCAATGGATTAATCCAATAACATAGTCAAATATGCAAGTTTCTATCAATATTCAAAGGATTCTTCTTGTTCATCAATTCAAGAATCAAGTTTAACCGAGAGGTATAATTGGTTCTTACTTTTGGTTTAATTTCTATACCAGTTCATGAGATTAAACATATCATTAGATGGTTTGTGTATTGTCAAGATTGAAGTTTGATTGGATAAGTGACATGAAATCTGGTTTTGCATTGATCTTGATGTCATAAACTAGTTCAAGAATGATCTTTCACATTTGTTCTTTGCATTAGAGATGATTAATTGAATATATGTGCCATTATATGAATCTGTATTTGTATCACATCGATGATTGATTTGCTTCTTGTTTGGTTCTTTGTCATGATCTTTAAAGATTCGGTTATTAACGAATAATTGATCTTTCATGTTTTGAATTGTTGAGTTTAAGAAAATAGGCATTCAAACATATTCAAGAATCATTCCATATTTATTTATGTGACCTAGAGATAGGCATGTGATTTGATGTGTATTAGAATCTTTGATGATTAAATGAGGTTTTCATGAGATTGAATATGTGATATTTAATTCTTTCCATGAACCTTGTTGATTGTTGAAGGTTTAAATCATGATGTGTGCATTATCTTTTTGCTTGTTTGATTAGTCAAGAGATTGATGATTAAATAGGTTAAAGAAAAACTAGATCATTAAGAGATTATGATTTAGTTATGCTAGGATTCATGGTGAATTGTTTAGGTATGGCTTGTAGAAACATAATAAGAACTATCGGGTTATGAAGTTGTGTTTGTGAATATCTCTTATCCCTTAATCTTGTTCCCCTTTATTGAATCTTTCTTAGTAATTAGTTGCATTTGCATGAATATTTTTGTTACTTGTTTAAATATTTAAATTCTTGCATGTTGATTGTTTAGTTCTTGATGTCCTTGTATGGTTCTTTAGTTAAGTGTTGCATTAATTTTTTGTTAATCGATTGGATCTGATTAGAGAACTACAATTGGAAGTGTTGCTTAATGCCCCTTTCCTCGTGGGAACGATAACCCACTCTTTAGTGGTACTACTTGATCTGATACACTTGTCAGATTGTTGCGAATCGTAAAGATTTGCCGCATCAGCAAGTAATAAAGGTTCTTGGTCTTTAGTTGAAGTATAATGTTTCTCTATCATCATCACTAATCCCAATTGTGGATGGTTGTCATATAGGGAGTAAACCAACTTTGTCAAACGGTCAAGTGGGGGCCCTTAGCAGCTTACTTACTAATGCGAAAGGCATACATCATTGGAGAATGAGAATAATCCATCAAGTTCTCCAGGTCAAGGCCTACTCATCACTAGCAAAAGCTTAGCGTTAATGGAAACGATATTAATCCACTCCTCTATATCATTCGAATGGTAGGGATTAGTGGCTCTATATCATCCACACTTCAACCCATGACCAAGAATAAAGAACATTACTCCATATTCATAAGAAACAAAATATCAAACACTTGGTGTGCATAGTAAATCAATGAGGTAAATAACAATAGAATTGACAATCTAAGATAACCAATTATCTAATTCAACAATATAACTAACAATTATCAAGAATCAACCAAGAAATCAACAATAGATCATAAGAGAAAATAAATTCCAGCACGAACATAAGAACAGAAAATAGCAATAATGAAAAATTGAGAGAATTAATGATGTTAGATGAAAGAAACGAGAAGTAATTGCATTAATTGAGTAAGAGTATCAACAATTAAACATCAAAACACTAAATTCCACAAGTGGGCATGAGTTATAGTTGCTGAAAAATAACAGGAAAATTGTAAAAACAAGAGATAAAGTGAGCGAGAAAGCTATTCTCTCCAAAAACTCTCCAAATATATAACAACTAAGCTAATTCCTAAATGAGTGGCTCTTCCTTGTGTTTTTCAAGCTCTTCCATCTTCATCATTCTTCAATTGGGCCCTCCAAAAGACAAGCCTTAGGACATTGGTTCGAAATTCTCATTTTGTCATTCATTTAAGGCATTACGCGCTTAAGCACGTGGGACACGTGCGTGCGCACATGTATCCCGAATTGACATTTACGCAAAATATTGGACACGTGAAGCATGTGAGTACGCACATGATGGCAGAATTGACTTCTTCGCTATTCCATGGTCACTATCCAGAATGCTCCTTTTGGCTTTTTTCATGAATTCTTCACTCCTAAAACCCCTTTTAGTCATTCCCAATTAAATTCCAACCTATTTAGGCCTGAAACACTGAATAAACAAATCAAAACGTCGAATGGAATGAGTATTAAGTAAATCTCTAGTAAATTATGACTAATAATACATGTATTTACAATTCAAGTCCAAATTGAGCAAGAATCCACAAATGCATTCTTTTACAAGTAATTAAGTGAATTTGACTTGATAAATTACTCAAATAGAATATAAGATAAACCATTGAAAAATGATTTATTACTAGGATGAGGGATTTTTTATTAGGGGGCGTCTTGATTTTCGAGGTCATTATTAGGGTCTCGTTGGTATTTTAGTCTTAAAAAGTCATAGAATCATTTATTTCAAAGGCTTAAATTAATAAGAAGAGAAAATATAATTGACAGTAGTGTTATATATACCACTGTATAACTTTATATATCACATTTACAGCATGAAAATTATAAACATCAGCATAAAAGAATTTACAAAATATATAAATATAATATATAAGGAAAATTCTACCATGAAGACAATTAAGTGTCTTTTGATGAGGATATTATCATATTTAGAAGTTTCTCTCTCTTCTTTAATTGCACATCAGATTTTAATAACACAAATCAATTATCAAAATTTAATATCCTCATTAAAAGATACTTTAGTATTTTCATCTTAAACCTTTCTAATATATAATAATATAAAAATAATTACTTATAGTATAAAAATAATATATCTCAATACAAAAAAAATTAATGGTGCGCGTAGGTTAATTATATAATTATACCTTCAATACAAATAATACTTCAAGTCTTCGTCTTATATGAATTACACCTTGTTATAAATGTTAACGGCTATGGTGGATTGGCATTTGGCGGTGATAGATGGTTAATTATTTAACCAAAATCTTTTAATTTTAATTATTGAACTACCAATTAGAAGAGAACGAGCAAGAAGCCAAGAAATTAATGATGATTAAAAAAGGAAATATTGTTACTTTCACACAAAAAAGAAAAGGTTGATCACATGGTGGTTGGAAGAGATACTTGTCTTGTTATCATATATTCTTGAAAAAGTTATACAAATATATTAGCATTCAAACTAGTACAGGGGCACATGACATGAATTGAAGGCCACTCAAAATCATTCAAGAAATATATGTATTTAATTTTTATATAATAGAACAAATGGGTGTAGTACAGAAAATGCATATTATCCCAGAGAAATTAATTTTCCAAAAATAAAAAATCACAACGATATGCTTTTCTCATATTCTTGTGAAAATTAATCTATATATACCAATTATTGTAAATCTCCAATCTTTTTCTTTATTTTAATTTATATATTGAGATATATTATTTTTGTGTTATACGTAACTATTCTATATTATTGTATATTATATTCATGTATTTTGTTAATTTTTTTTATGTTAATATTTATATTTTTTTTATTATAAATGAAATATATGAAGGTGTATAATGATATATGTAATTATCTTATAAATTATTTATTATACCTATTTTTAAGCATTTCATATAAATGTCGTAGATTATATCCAAAATTTTGAGCCTATTTAGAGTCTATAATATGGTTATATCATCTAGACTAAAGTTTCAAATTTGGTCTTCGAAATTAAGCTTTTACAGTGTTACACTAAGGTGGTCTATGAAATTTTAATTGTAATATTAATAGTGTCACAAAAAAAAATTATAATATTAATATATTTGAATTACACTACTTTAGATATTACAGTAGTCTTTGTGCACCTTTTCATCAATGAGCGAGCAATCAGAATAATAATATAGCACCACCAATATCAAACTAGAGACTACAAATATGTCTGGCAAATATGTCTGGTATCAGATCAAAACATATCGTGTCAAATCCGTTTTGATACCCCCATTAATCCATTATCTACAAAACTCGTTTCTTTTCCTTCTATTAGGAGTCAAATATAAAATGACATTGGCATGGTAATAGTAGTGCCAGATTATCACTTCAATTACTGATTTATTGTCGGACAAAGATATATGAGAAATTATTATAATATCCGAAACACAATGTTAAAATACAATCAAAACCTCAGAAACTAGTTTACTACATAAGCCTAAGGAAACATTAGTCTATAGGAAAAAAAGTTAAAAAAATAATAAATATATTATAAAATATTTCAAATATATTATGAAAATTTAATAGTCAAATTAGTTCCTGAAAAATAGATTAATCATCAAATTAGTCCTCAATAAATTTTATCAATCAAATTAGTCTTCAAAAGATTAAAAACTAATCATGTTTATCCTTTAAATCAATTGTTTACTTATTAACAAAAAAAAACAAACGTGGCTAATTTTTAATCTTTAAAGACTAATTTGATTTATAAAATTTTTTGGAGACGAATTTGATAATCCATTCATTTTTTAAAGACTAATAATTTTAAGAGCAATGCTAGGTAACCAATAAAAAATCAGTCAACATCAGCCAACAACTTGAATTAGATGTTCTATTTCCTTAGGTTTCGAATGTTCTATTTCTAGATTTCGGATGTTCTGTTTTTAAAGTTGACTGATAATTACTTTAGGTTTTGGATGTTCTATAATGTTCATTGTGGATGTTCTATAGATAGTGGTTATGGATGTCTTATTTTTTGTTGGCTAATTTGTTAGTTAGAAATTATTGGTTACCTATACTTTCTCTAATTTTAATTATTCATTTTAATTATAAAATTATAATATATGAGAAAAACTAGGGAGCCAACACATTAGGATCAATAGGGAGCCAACATAGTTATGGATGATAACTCATATAAATTTTGTATGATAACTAAATTTTCAATATATGAGTTACGGATGATAACTCATATAAATTTTGTATGATAATTTAATTATTGGCTCCCTAGTAGCTCCCTAACATTGGTTCCATATCACTGTTCATAATATATATATGAAAAAGACTAAGGAGTCAATATATTATAACCAATAGAGAGCCAATACATAGTTACTATGATAATTGATATAAATTTTGGATGATAACTTAATCTTGGATATACGAAATATAAATTAAGAATGATAACTTAGTTATTGGCTCCTAATTTCTATTCCGTAAAATTATTCTATATATATATATATATATATATATATCCACGTTTAAAATTATTGAAATACTTAAAATTATGGAATAGAAGATGCTTCCCATGCATTGTTAGAGTTGAAGAATGAAGATAACATACACAGTGGAATAAAAGGAAGAAGAGTAATGTATGGTCCCTACAGAGGACAGAAAGACACACACTCTCTAGAGTCTAGAAAACAGGCTGTTAAAGACTTAAAGGGAACCAAATAATGCAAAGTCTCTGACGGGTCACATGGATTAAAAAGCAAGCTGACACCACACATGCCATTGCCACTTCCCAACTGCACATGCACATGCTCATTGTTCCCTATGCCTCACACCCCTTCAAATTAGAATAACACCATCCTAACCCTTTTGTTTTCTTCTCTTTGAGTCTTTGTACTAACAAATTCGTTTATCAAATAATATTATTTTTAAGTAGCTTTTCTTTTAAAAAAATAAATGCTTAGACATTTTAAATTAGCTAAATTAATATTAGTATTGAACTAACTTAAATTTATAAGGAAGCATTGAAAATAATAAACAAAAAAAAGATACACCCAAACTATTAAAAACTTCTTATCACAATAACAAACACTCACAAATCAGAAAAACCTTTTTTTAAACCCCCTTCAATCCTAATCCTAATATTATACACAAACAATTCAAGCTCAAAAAAAAAAAAAAAGAAAAAAAAACCTATAGTTAGCACAATTACATATGCTCCAGTTCAGCATACATAACTTCTTTTTAACTTTCTCTTCTTGGTCAATCAATCAACCTCTTATTTTGCAAATTGAGGCCATTCTCTATTCTATGGAGTACCACAGTAAGGCCTTGCTGCTGCAAGCAATGTGCATTGCAAGTGCCTATGGCATGTGATTAAGTGGTCATTAGTTAAACCAGATGCCTGCATGAATGAGTGAACCACAGTTGGACCAACGAATCTGAACCCTCTCCTAACCATGTCTTTGCTTATGCTCTCTGATTTTGAGGTCTTCACTGGGATCTTGTGTCCAAATTTGTACTGGGTGCTGATTGGTTTGTCATTCACAAACCCCCATATGTATTTCTCAAATGATCTAAACTCTTTCTTAACCTGTGAAGAATAAAGATTTTGCAAAAGCAAAAATATTTTAGCAAATCCCTTAAGTAGATCATGTTTGATTATTAATTAAAACATATTCAGCTAAATGATGAAATAGAAAAAATAATGATGGATTTTTCTAAATATTAAAATAACTTCTGTTAACAAAAATAAAGGATCTGTATCTTGAATTTTTATAAATATTGATTTTTTTATTTACAAAACAATTTTTTTTAAATCAAATTAAGAATATATATAAATTATTTTTCAAACATAAATTTGGTACTAATCAAATAATCATTTGTAAAAAAAAAATGTGTGACATATGATATGACATTGATATGTATAAAGTTCAGAAGAGATTAATGAGCTCAAGTGGGGCCAAAGAATTAAAACTTAGCTTCCACTCCAGCTTATATTGGGTCTGCAACTTTAATGTCAATGGTTGAATTAAAAGAGAGAAAATAATAAGATCATGCAACTAAAAACAAGTCATCATTAATTAATACTCTTTAAAGATTTCTTTCCTAATAGAATATTCACTTAAATAAATTAAACCAGCTCAAACTACTTAATATTTTTGGAGGGAAGAAAGAAGAGAGAGACCAAGTAAGAAAACATTGATAATGGAAAGGGACACATTTTTTTAAGTTCTGATGCTTTGCATGTTACTGTTAGTGGTTATAATTAGTTACTAGTACCTCTAAAATTCGGTTAGCATTATCAACAACTCCTCGAACTTTGCTGATATCAATGCCATATTCCGAACTAATAGACATCATTTGCTTATCAGTCAAGTTTGCCACAATTTCTGCATCAAATTCCGAAAATGCAGCCCTGCACATTCAATTTCAAATCATTTGTTTCCTTCATTGAGGGACAAAAGCACAAAACCAATAGTATTTTATAGGTAATTATTCCCTCCATTTATGGATAACCGTTGTTCAAGATCTTAATATGTATATAAAGAAATTATTGAACATTGAATTATTTTAATGGTCTTTTTTTTAACTGTGACATAATATTATAGCTTGGTAGAGATTATTAACCTATAGTAAAACTCTAATATGATAGATATTATTTTTTTGGTGTCTAATATGATAGATATTATGCCCCTGGGAAAAAAAAATAGCTATAGAAATTATTTATTTTTATAAATAAAAAAGCATATTGTGTAATATAAATTGTTTTAAGGCAAACCTGAAATCTTGGCGTTTCTTCAAGGTTGAGGTCCAATCAGATCCAACTTGAGCACCGCTTAAAACTAGTAGTTCAAACAGCATCCTGATGAATTATTGCAACAAATAGAACAGAGTCCTTGTCAGTCACAATCATTTTTTTGGGGGTGTGATTTTTGTGTGCTTTTTAGTTTTTACTGATCAAGAAAGAAAAGGAGAGAAACGTGTAGAGAGCTTACTTGTCATCACGAACTGGAACTCCCCACTCTTCATCATGATAGGCAATATAGATTGGATCTATTCATCAAAAAGATACATTTTGCATCATCACATTTTGTTCTTTTTCCAGATAAAACTCCATTTCAGATTCAGTACTATGATAAATTGATAATCAATCAAGCACTTTGCAACACCGAAAATAAGTCTCCGATAAAATTTTCTTATGTTTTCATTTAGTTTGTTTTTTGTTTTTGTGTCATTTATTTAGTTTGCTTTGGTTCAAAATATAAATAATTTAATTTACTTAAATAACTTAAATAAAAGCTTTTAAAATATAAGTAAAAACAAATTAATATATCTTACCTGAAGAAGAAAATTCCCGTGACTAATATCTTTTTAGCCAATATGCATTTAATAATTTGATTTTCAAAAATAGTACTTGTAAACAAAAAATCATGTATTTATATGTATGTTGTTTTTAAAATTTTTAATATTATTTTATATTTTAATATGCACAAATAATTAATTTAATTATTTTCACAAAAAAATAATTTAATTATTAATTTTTTGTGTTTACATAGTATAATTTATTTAATTTTACAATCATAATTTATAAAATACGAAACATAAATTAAAAAATGAGTTAATAAATAACTAGATATACATAATAAGTAATTTATTATACAAATATCCAATTAGTTTTTTTTTATTATAAAAATATCAGTCATGTAACATTAACGGTAAAATACATGAAGAAATAATTACCTGAATTGGGTGTGATGAAGCTGCACCTCTTCTCCTCATCATTAATCTTTGATGAAGGAAGAGTGGTTGAAGAAGGATCAATAGGGACAACCACTCTCTCAAACTTTGCAGATTTCGATCTTCCGTAATGTGCGATCCTCATCTTTCTCTGAGCCTGCTGAAGCGCCACCTGCTCCCTCCTCACCGCCGCAATGCTCCCCGGCGACTCCGTAATCAACGACGAACAGTAACTCATGGACGACGCCTCAATAACCGAACCTTCCTTGAAGCTCTTCGACTTCTTCCTCTCCAATTTCGGCGCCTTTGCAACCGCCGACGAGCTTCTCGGGATCGCAATCTTCTCGGAGCTCGAGTTGAGGCCGCCGCCGTTGCCGTCACTGCCTCCTGACGATCTCTTCACCGCCGGTGGCCTTGGCGACTTTGATTTCGGAGAAGCCGGCGGCGTCGTCAACGACGCTGCTACTTTTCCTGGAAACGTCGGCGGCGAGATCAGTTTCTTGATGGAGTTCCGCCTCTCCACGAGGCTCGGAACGCGGTTGCATGTTGGTTGAAGAACTGGCCTGCCGTTGATTCTGGCCATGATTGCGGGGTTGATGATGTTGGTGGCTTCTATTCCAACGGTTACCTTGGCCTTGGAGCTGCACATTTTTTTTAAATGCAATTAATTGATATATGTAAAGGGGGAACTGAGTAGTGTTTGCAGAATGAGAAGGGAAGAGAATGAATGAATAGGATAATAAGGATGTTGTGAATGAAGATGAGAGAAGAGGGGTGAGGGGATTGAAGGAAAAGGGAAGGGAGGGGGGAGGGGTTTTATAAAATGTGGGGAAGGTAGGGACGGGTTAAAGGGGAAGGGGAGGGGAAGTTGTAACATGGGGAGGTCGGGATCTGCCATACAACCTCTTGTGAGGGGCATCACCTTTTCCAAACTAAACCACGAGGCCTCAGTATCATCCTTCTCTCGCCCTCTTGCCTTTGCCAAGTGGCAATAACAACTATGCAAACCAAAAGGATGAAATTCCTCCGACCAAATTAATAAATTTGATAAAAAGGTAAAGTATAGTCTTTGTCTTTATTTTTTTTTCAAAAATATCTACATTTATTTTTATTAATTTTATGACTAACAATTTTTATTTGTATCAAATTATTTTTAATTTTATATTTAATTTTTTTTATTTGTATCAAAATTACTCTTGGATATTTTAGACGATATTAACATGCTTGGAAGGTTTTTTAATTGAATACAAGTAAGATAATTGTTAAGAAAATTATAAAAATTAGAGATAAAAAATATAAATTTAAAAATATTAAAATATTATTTTACTATTTTACTTCTCCTCTATTTAAAATTATAATTTAGTTATTTCATAATTAATGATAAGCATACAATATATGTTTTAAAAAAATAAAAATAAATGTTGATTGAACTTATACGACTCATGTGTGGTCTTATTATTTGTCCACATTTTTATAGCACTAGTAATATGTAATTAACTTCCTGTAACCAGCATGATTATTTGTAATTTATTCAAGTTGTTTTTAGAATTAGGATAGAATGGGATAAAGAAATACTTGTGTCTTTCTTTTTCTTTTGAAATGTATACTAAAAAATGTACGCTTTTGTGCTTATGTATTATAAAAACCAAATAAGTCATTTAGTAAAATCTAAAAGCTATCATGAGATATATGTTGTATGCTTATTATTTAATTCCTACTTTACACCGAGAAATATTGGTATTATTATTATATAATACAAGGATTCAATTAACAAGAGAATCAAAGGAAGCTTGTTAGAGGATTCGTTGGGTGGGAATATGGGATATCATGCTGTGTTGGAATAATTAAGCTAGGAAGATTCGGTTTAGCTAGTCTCACACCAGTGCGGAATCACATTGTAAAAATTAATTAAAATCAGATAAAAGCTATGCCCTGTAGTTAGTGTTTTAGTTTTGCACTAAAGAGTATTATTTTCTATGTGCAGAATACTTAGCTTGATTGATTAAGAGTATGTTTAATTTCTAGCTTTTTTTTTTTTTACCCCAAGTTTTGTGTGTTGTGTCTTGTTAGCAAAATAAAATTAATAAGTTGTAAAATTTAGGGGGAAGGTCAAAACAAAAAGCAAACATCTATATTTGTGTTTTTTAATTTAGGGTTTTTCTTTTTTTTTTTTTTAACCAATATAATGTGCTACTGTGTATTAAACTTATTATCAAAATATTGTCATTTTCAAATTATTTATTAATAAATTTAATAACTCATGTCGTCACGCATGAAATTATTTTCTAATAAATATCATTATATTTTCGAAATAAATTTATGTGAGACCATTAAGAAAATAATGACTAAAGTTTTCATAATGTTATATTAGTATAACTACACAACATTTATCATAATTCATAGTTTTTTTTTTTTTACGTGCAATCATATCTGTTGTTTTGAATAACCAATCATATATGTTGTTTTTCTGACGTGACGTTACTTAATTAAATATATATGTAAAATATTTTTATAATTTATAATTATAGTGCATCAAAATTAAATTCTAATTTAACATCTTTATTATAGTACAATGACATAAATAATTCAATAAAATATTAAATATATTCTTTGTCGTTAGGATTAAAGGCTTAAAATTATATAAAAATAGTTGTCATCATTTATAAACACATGGAATCAATTATGCTATTAAACTAAAATCAATCACAAAAACAAATAATAATTAAAGAATGAATTTTAAGTCTATATATTTACGGTGTCATGCACAAAAAAATATGATAATCAAACATTTAAATTTTTAAAAATCAAGATGATGACAACTATGACAATGAAGACAACAACAATGGAATAAAATTCATATATGTTTGCTTATCTTTTATTTATGAAAAAGACCATGGAGCTAATACATTATGATCAATAGAGAGTTAATAAATAGTTACAAATGATAACTCATATAAATTTTAGATGATAACTTAATCTTTGATATATGAGTTACGGAGGATAACTCATATAAATTTCAATAACGCTAGATGTACATATAAACACAAGAAACACATAAACATTTTTCACTCTCATTAAAGAGCGTGCATTACACGCCCAAAACAAAAAAAAAATCACACAGAAATTAAAACCTAAATCAAGTGAATCAAAACCACAAAGAATCCTAAATCAATATGAGCAGAATCCTAGATACTCAGAATCAAAACCTAAATCAAGTGAATCTAAATCAAGTTTAAACCACAAAGAAACTCACGCATAAATTCAACATTTAAGAAACACAAACAGAATCCTAAATCAATATGAGCAACATTTCAATATATCACGAACATATACAATTGGGCATACTCCTGAAATAATTTGAGCAGAATTTAAAAATGCATTGAGCAGAATCCTAAATCAATTTGAGCAGAATCCTAGAATGGTGAATGCTAAAGTTATTTGGAATTCTATTCATCTAGATATGAAAATTCTGCTCAAATTCGTTTTACATTATGTTTTTGGTTTGATTATGAGTACTTGAACCTTTAAATGGTGAATGCTAAAGTGATTTGGGATTCTGTTCATCTAGATATCAAAATTCTGCTCAAATTGGTTTAACATTCTGCTCAATTTGATTTAACAACAACAAGAACAACAATAACAAAACAACACAAAACACAATCATCATCACCTAACAGAGGAAGGAGAAGAGATAGAAGAAGAAGAACAACAACAACCACGTAATAGAGGAAGGAGGGGAAGAAGAACAACAACAACAACGTAACATAAAAGAAGAAGGAGGAGGAGAAAAAAGAAGAGAAAGAGGTAGAGCACGAAGTGGAGGCGGAGTACGAAATGGAAACGGTGGCGGAGACGGAGGCGAGGCGGAGATAGAGGCGGAGGCGGTGAAGAAGGAAAAAGAAGATAAAGAGGCGGAGTACGAAGTGGAGACGGCAGGAGGCGGGGCGGAGATGGAGACGGAGGCGGTGAAGAAGAAGAAGAGGAAAAAGAAGAGGAAAGAAGAAGAGAAAGAGGAGGAAGAAGAAGACGCGGGAGAAGAAGAAGATGAGAAGTCGGAGGAAGAGGAAGAAGTAACACGCTTCACGAGGTGAGAGTTTTTTCGGCGCGTGAGTGAGTGTGTGTGTTTAGTATGTGTTTTTGTGTTTTATATGTTCCCTTATAATAATTTTATAAATTTTGAATGATAATTTAGTTATTAGCTTCCTAATGGGTCTCTAATATTGTTTCGTAGCACTATTTTTTATTTCTACATTTATTTTTATAGTTTACCACTCAGCATGAAACTCATATGAGAGTTGAGGGAGATCACAATAAAGCCGCAACAAGCAAGCATTGGGTCTATTGATTGTGATATGCATGGAATCTCAGTCTATTTTTTTTCTGCCTTTGTATGTGTGTTTGAGAAGAGAGGAGTATCCTATCAAAAAAAAAAAAAGAGTACAAAACAAATAAATTAATGTTATGAATTATTGAGACGGCTAGCCGCCGGTTACTTATGCGGCACTATGCTGCATAGTAACCCAATAAATCATGACCGTCCATTTCTAATCAAGTTACTATGTTGCATAGTAAATGAATCATAGCCGTTCATTCCTTTTCATGTAATAGTAAATCTTTTACTATAAATAGGGCTATGATTTCATAAGTTTTTCATATCCAGAAATCAATAAGAATTTCATATTCTTTCTCTCTATAGTTCTCTCTCTTGCTTTTCTATTGTTCTCTCTATTATAGCTTTAATTCTATAACACGTTATCAGCACGAGGCTCTGATCAATTTGCTTCGAAGCACGAAGCTCTAATTAAGTTTCTTTGAAGTAAGGTACTAATCTTTTACCATGTCTAAACTTTCTCGTCTCGAATTTGTACCCTTAAATATATCTGGTAATAATTTTCTATCATGGATACTTGATGTTGAAATCCATCTGAATTCAATGGGTCTTGGAGACACCATTGTGACCAATAATGACGCATCCCTGAAGGATCGCGCTAAAGCCATGATATTCATTCGTCGTCATCTTGACGAACCTCTGAAAAATGAATATCTGACGTTAAAAGATCCTGAAGATCTGTGGTAGAACCTTCATGATAGGTATAATCACCAGAAGACGGTTATATTTCCTCGTGCCCGTTATGAGTGGACGCATCTGCGTCTACAAGACTTTAAAACCATCAGTGATTA
>JASCZI010242206.1:9644-36039 GCA_036250425.1 Stylosanthes scabra | reverse complement strand
TGGACCGTAGCCACACTTTCTGAATTTAACTTCTGGTGCAGCTGACTTTTAACTTCTTTTGCCTCAGCTCCTTCACTAGCTGAATGATTCTCTTCATTTCTTGAACTTAAGGTACCTGTGCTCATTTTCTGAATCTCCTCTTTGGGGTAGATATAAATTTTGCGAACCATGGCACAGAACTCTCTGGTATTGTTATCAAACAATGGATAAATTAATATAATCATATAATACAGTTACACAGTGCAACATACAAATACAATCACTTAAATACTTACTGCCATGGATCATCCCCAACAAGCATCATGTCACCCTCATTATCAGTGTAGACGATAAGCCAATCCTTTTTTGCTGACATTAATTCACCCCCAAATTCAAACAGCTGATCCAATTCAGCAACCAAATCATCGTAGTTGCTGTATTTTGTCAGGTCCACGGACCTACCAAGCGCAATCCCCTTTTTGTGGACCTAAAATCAACATTTTCAATTATTTTTCCCTATAAAAATTTCTAGCCTTTAACTAATCAAACTTTGACAAGGAAGTTACTTACTTTAGTGCAACTCCTAGCAGAGCTGCCTTGTGGTTTGGCCTGACCATCTTTATGATGCACCTGGGAAGTTTTTGCCAGCTTGTCATGGTCATCAATGACAACCGGACCATCTGTCGATTTCAAAACCTTATATTGTTCTGTTTTCTGATCATTTTCGGAAGTGCGTTGGTGGTGTGATTTGAGATGTCCTTGACCAGCTGGCTCATTCGTCACATTTCTATGTGATACAGAAGGCTCCGGTGCAGCACTAGGACTACTGATAAGTGAGATGCCGAATAGCTTACAGTCACCTTCTTTTGGTTTCGCAGTCTCATAGGATTTTGCTGACATTGATTTGGACATGTCTCTTGAGCAGGGACTCTCATATTGAGTTGGGGGTGGTGGTGGCATCATGTTTCCATGTGGATGCTCAGCTTTGTGACTATGAACAATGGAATATCCACTGAATGCTCCGTACCTCGTATTCCCTCGAGCTTGGTAAGGTGTTTCGCCGCCGTGTGGAGAACCTTTCAAACTAGGCTCCAAGAAGTTTAACGAAAGACCCGAGGGCATTACTGGCCACGGATGAGGCACATTAAGTTTGCCTTCATGATCTAACATGTGCTTTCTGGCGGAATAGGCTACGGGTCCACCCATTTGGTCTACCAAGGAAGGATGCGAAGGATCTCCGCCGGACCCAAACCCTGAAAGAAGATCTGAATAGGCCGTGTCATGCCTTCCCATTGACATCCAGTTCTCCGAACCATACCTCCGTGACATTGAAACAACATCAACCTTCTCATCATCTACAGGTGGCCAAACAGCAGACTTCTCAGCTGTGTCAGACTCGGTACTTTCTGCGAAATTGCCACGCAAGGTCGAGAATTCTTGACCTTGCAAGACCCTTGGGAATCCATTTGCTGGTAAAGGGTCTGCACTTACTTTAGATGATGCTGTTAAATCACCCAAAAAACACAAGGGATAATAAACACATGCTTATGAAAACAGATTCTTGGAACATCAAATATCCAGAGCCAGATATCCATACCTTCTCGAGTTAGAACAGAAGAATCCTGGGATGATTGAATTGGTACATTAGATCGAGGTCTTTTAGCCCTGGGCATTGAAAGAGGGTTCATAGCTGGAGGAGCAAGAGCAGGCTCTATTTTCCAAGGGGAAACCCTCTCAGGACGGGGAATGTTAGATGTTTCATCCCATCTCACCTAAACACAAAATAGCAACCTCGATATCGCATGCCTCAATTTATTTTAACAGTCATAACTAGAAGACTAGATATACAAACCTTGAGGCATCTCCATTTGGATTCAGGCCACCTTTTTGCATCAGAATCTTCTATTCCAACAATGGTACCAGTAAACCTACAATTATATAACAAGACATGTAAGGAACTTTACCAACTTAACATACGCTTCGGTTATCCAAAAAATTCATACCTCTGTTCTGGAGCCTCTTCACCCTCAAACCTCATTTTAAACCGCATCCCTATGGTGTAGTTATTTTTTAGAGATTCCATATATTGGTCATATGGAACAATGAACTCAGCAGGACTAGTCCTGTAAGAAAGTATCAATTGAAGTTCAGTTAATCCAGCTTTGCGAAATCAAACTACAATGATTACTCATGAACAGACATAATTTAAAGTCACATACCTCGGTTTATAATAAACTGTGAATATGGTCCCGGTCAAGATGGCATGCCAAGCAGTTGCAAGAACCCCCAGATGCATACTATGGCTAGAAATAACCGACGATGGGACATTCCCCTGCTGTCTCATTGCTCTCCGGACGCCCACACGAAGCTCCCCATTCTCACCTCTGGAAGTTCCAAAATTAGTACCACCCAAAATGGAAGACCCAAACCACCACGAAAGAGCACAGTCTAAAAAAAGCCTATTAATAAGAACAAACCTTAAGAATATGAAAGCATCCCCAGCAACTAGCCTCTTGGAGCTGACAAAAACACTCCAACCACTTTGAAGCAAGTGCCTCCGGGGTTGACCTGCAATTCCATGGGGTTGTAAGTCACAAAGACAGAAGAAGACGTAACATATCATATGCTTAATAAGACTATAAAACTTGAAAGAAAATTATCATTCCGAATTACCTCGGAATATGTGTCTAAATCGCCATTCATTCCCATGCAAATCTTTTGCCACCAATTCCTGGGTAGGCGGCTGCTTTGACATATCCTGTCCAAAGATGAGCAATCCCTCCATCAGTAACCACCACAAACCACAGAATCTAAGCACAAGAACAACACAAAGCAAGAAGACACAAACCAGGGGAGGAAGGCACTCGTCAGCATGCCGCCTAAGAACGGAAAACCCACCGTGGGTGCTTGTATCAGAGGCGGTCAGTGTCTTACAGAACGAATGTACATGGAATCGTGGAGGTGGCGGCAGTGGAGGCTCTTTCTCAGCCGCATTCTCGTCTTGCTGCCATCACAACACAACATTCAAAACCAAAACCAAAACAAGCAAATCACATGAACCACACAGTTCATAATTTTCCAAAATCAAACAACAAAGCCGAGAAAACATACATTTTGCTCTGGAAGCAAGGTAATCTGAGCAAACACCTCATCCGTGTCGGGCTCCGCCTGAAACAAACAAACAAACATAACATGACATTCCTCATAAACTTACAACATCAGAGAGGATTGATTGGTTCAAAAAGCACATGAATTCTTTATTTATTATTTTTCTTTCCAAGGACCAAAAAATTAGCATAGCATAACATGGATCAAGGAACACTACCTTGAGCTGCACGTTGATGACCCGACATAAGATCTTAGAAGGAAGATCGTACACAGGCATGTGTTGGTCAGCCACCTGATTGGTTGACGCCTCCACCTAATTTCATGTGCCACCAAAAACAAACACACACACACACCCTCATAAGTTAACAAACCCCCAAAAACACAGACTTCAAAGAAACCCCAAAACCCAAAAACAAATTTTTATTCTTTCAAAAAAAGAAATTGAAGCCATCTAGCTCAAATTGAAGAAAACTTAAGTGAAGCCGTTGAAAGTTGTGACCAAATCTGAAACTCAAGCTCTACTAAGCAATTTTGTCACTTTTTGGGGGGGATTTTTTCAAACCAAAACATAGTAAACCATATATGGAACAAAAATTAAGAATAAGAAGCATGGATTAAAGAAAAAGAAAGGTTCAATTAAAACTTTTTACTGTGAATTTGGTATTTTTTTATTTATTTATATTTTTGCGATTTACCTGCTCTATGTGTCCCTGAGGGAAATAGAAAACTCTCTCTCCTTCTCTTGGAACTGTAACAAGAGGACCTGCACACGCATGCCATAGCTCCCTGTAGAGTGCAGCTTCCGCGTCTACACAGCAACAACAAAAACAGTTACAAAAATAAAATAAAAAATCAAGAAACAAAAAAAAAATCAAGAGAAAAAGACAGAAGAACAGAAAGTGAAAGAGGGTGAAGCTGTGAATTTCTTTTCTTTTGGTTTACCTTTGGGTGAGGTGGGTAAAGAAGATGAAGAATGAACATTGTTGTTCAGCTCCGAAGAGTTGTTGTTGTTGTTGTTGTTGGGAGAATTACCATTAACCTTCATGGTTGCTGCCTCCGATGATGCCATTTCTCCGACAAACACAGATCTCTCATCCAAAAACCTCACTATTTCCACAAACTTCGCATTCCCCCAAAATAAAATTCTAAAAATTAAAAAATAAAAACCCCTTCCTTTTCTGATTTTTTTATATATCCCTTCACTGAAACTCTCACACAGATTCTTCCTCTTGTTCTAAAGAGAAGCAACAAAATTCAACCTTTGGAGTCTGTTTTTCTTCTTCTTCTTCTTCTTCACTTTAAGGTGAATTGTTGAAGCAAAGAAGATAAAAAAGCAGAAGAGAAGTAAAGAGAAGAAAGAGAGAGAGGTGCTTTGGTTTGGTGTTGGGTGGTGTTGGTGCTTTTGGGAGTTTAACCAGAGAGAGTGGTCAAAACAGCGTGCAATAATTTCAACCGCGGTCAATTCCTTAACCCAATAAGGGTGGAAACAGGCAAGTGCCGGTGAGGAAGGGGATTTGTGACCGGGTGTAGCCGGTTGTAACGGACGAAGATGAGTGAAAGTGAAAGCGGGGCGGCTGGGATGAAGGGAGTGACGGCGTTAAGATTGACGGCGGGAACATGAGGGGATAGAACTGAGAGAAGAGAAAAGTAACGGTGAAGGCGACGGTGTTGGAGGGGAGAAAGTAGTTGTGTTTTTATTGGGAAATGGGATTGTCGTCCTATGAACGGGCAGCATCCCCTCAACTCACAGCGCGTCTCAAACACGCACACCTCACCACTAATAATTTATTAAGATTTTTTTTTTTTAATCGACAAATCGAGAACCAATTCATCACGAATTTAAGTTTCATTTAAAGATTTATCGTTATTTGATGAGTGTAGCAATTCAAATTCTTGAAATCTGTTTATGTGAACGAGTGAACTGACTAATGAAACAGCACAAATTGATTTATTAAGAAGTTTAGTTAACATATTTATTAAGAATAAAAAAGATTTGTTAAAATTATTTATTATTATGTATTTTTTAAGGTAAAAAATTGAAATATTGCTACTTAAAAGTAAAATAAGTTTCTAGAGTGTATATATTAGTTAATCTCACTTTTTAACTATTATTTTAATATTAATAATAATAATAATAGTCTTAATATGCACTCTCTTAATAAATACATGTTAATCAAAATACCAAATTCTTCCTTTTATTAAATTTTAATTATGATCCTTTGATCATATACATGTATTTCCTAACATTTTTATATTGAGTAATTACAACTAAACAAGTTTTATATTTCTATATAATTCTAAGGTGAATGCTACAGTACTTTCTCTTTTTTAAAAGGTAATTTATTCTCTCTAGTGTATTAGTTTATAATTAACTCAATAAATAACTTTTTTATGGTTGGAATGTATACCACTATTTATCTATTTTATATTTTTCATTGAATTTGATTTAGAATGACCATATAGAATGGAAAAAACGATATATTATATCATTTGTTCTTTTTGTATGACAGGAAAGAACGAAAAATGAAAATGTTATATTATGTGCTCATCTCATAGGAAAAAACACAAAATATCATAAAAAAATCCTTATTTAAATAAGATTATACATTAAACACTAAAAAAGAGATTATTTATTAAGTTAATTCTGAACCAATAGACTAGAGAGGATAAATTACCCTCTCAAAAAGAGAGAATACCGTAGCATTCACCTTATGAATTTACCTTATTGAGCATTTTAAAATCGGTAATGCTACATGTACACCTCTTTTTGGTGTACACTCCAACCAAGTCTCAAACGAACATATTTTTATATATACAACGAACATATTTTCATAGTTAACATGAACAGATTTTAAAACATGTTCGTTTGCTTTTAAAAATCTGTCTATCTAGTAGTAAAATTCTGTTCGTGCACTAACAGAAATCTATATATACAACGAACATATTTTATAGTTGACACGTACGGGTTAAAAACCTGTTCATTTGCTTTAAAAAATCTGTTCGTTCTAGTAGTAAAAATCTATTCGTTTAGGACTTGGTTGGAGATGTACACTAAAAAGAGATGTACACCAAGATTAATTCTTTTAAAATAGTATAGATAATTAGGAAAATGATTTTATTAATCTCAAATAATGGTCTGTCTAAATATAATCATTTATTGAAAATCTAATATGGTTATTGATTAAATTACTATTTCTAATCATGAAACAAAATATGCTAATTTGTTAAAAAATCTCATTCTGTTTTTTTTGGAGGGGAAGCCACTGGTAGTGTCAACTCGTCCCAATTTCTCTTTGAATACTTTGGTTTATCTCGTCACGAGATATTGCCCTTATTATCTCTTTCCGTGTTACTATGAAATTACCAAAATTTGTTACAAATTATACCTTGTCGTGTGAATCAATTACTAATTACTAATTAATAAACTTATTAAGGGTTCTAATTAATTACTTTACTTTATTGGTCAAGATCAAGATCATATTGCTGACGAAGGTTCATGAATAATATGCAATGTCTGCTCATATATTCGTCAGCAAATGCTTGAACTCAGGATGATTTAATTTCTTTTGTAATGTATACAAGGGAGTTTTTTCTTTCCTTATTTATCTATCAAATTTAATTGCTATATTGTTCCTATAAATAAACAGTTTTACATTAAAACTCAATTAAAGTTTGATTTGGAAACTTTTTAAATTATACATCTTTGAATTAATTATATATATTGTTCTTGAGGTAATAATATGCAATAATCAAATTTTTATGATTTTTTTACTAATATAAATTTTTGTAAATATATATATAGTTTAATTTTAATCTGCTGCGTTTAATATTATTGCCTAATTATACTTATCACTCCATTAAAATTAAATACGCTTGCATCACTATCACTTATTAATATATTGTGTATTTGCAAAATTTTAAAATATTAATACAAGTTGTTGAATCAATAAATACTATTATTATAAATTACTATAAAAGTAATTGTCTATATATATACACCCTTTCGTGTTGACTATAAATAAATTGAGTCCTTATTTATGATAAAGCCTCCAAGCTTGAATTAAGATGATATACAGGCATAAATAAATCAAGTGAGCCTATTCATGCATGCATCTATTAATACATATTAAAATATATACATATTGAGAATAAGTTAAATGACACATATAATTATATATAGATATATGATTATTGATTTTAGTGCATATATAATTTTTTTAGTATAATTAATTAAATTATTGAAGCCAACAATTTCAAATAGAATAATTTAATTGAAAAAAGAAAGAATTTAACTTTTGTTAAGTATGAAGTCAATTTAGACTCCTCTCGCGAGTTAACTTGTAAACTTGTGCGAGTTTACTCGTTATATAAAAATAAAAATATATAATCCATAATCTCAAATCTATTAGGCATTCAAAATTATTTTTTTTTCAATTTTAAAGCACATAATAAGCTAAAATAATGGTATACATTATGATGACATAAATACTTTAATACATTTAAATGATAATTATGAGTTATACAATAAATATAATAACATATAACATAGAAGACACAAATTGGATGCAAAGAGTAGTGAGTTAAATTAATAATTTTGTAATTCTAACTCTTAAGAGAAAGTTTTTTTTTACAACACAATGTTTTTTGGGCAATAATGTTCAAATTTCAAACTCATTGACTTGTTTATAAATTCGCGAATTTAAGTGAGTTTTGTGAATTTACTCGAGTTCAATCAAGTTTACTAGGAAACGAGTTTAGTACACTCGATCTCATTATCTAAACTCGTTTGGATTTGTATTTTTTCTTAGCTATTTAAAATTTTAACACAAATTAGTTCATAATGCGGTTATAAAAAACTTTTAAGACCAAAATATCTAAATTCAATCTTTGTTAAGAAGAATAATTTACATCGGGTTGTTAGTTCGAGTAGCAAACGACTTAAGTGCTTATTTGGATTGGCTTTTTTTTAAAAAAAGTACTTTTTTGGTTAAAAAAAGTTATTTTTTATCAAATTTGTATCATTTGGATACATTTTTAAAAAAAGCACTTTTATTTAAAAAAAAGTAAATTATGTGCTTTTTTAAAAAGCCAACAATGTGTTGCTTTTTAAAAAAGTAAAAGAAAAAGCAATTTCTATTAATAAAAGATCTTTTTAAATAAGACATAAATAAAAAAAATCTTTTTTCAAAAGCTTAAACATATAAAATTATGTTTATTAAAGTCTATAATCAAACTTAATACGATAGATATTTTGATATTGAATATTCTATAAAATTTATGGTTTTGATACAAAAGCTTTTAGAAATAATTAAGAAAAATTGGCCCCATGTATGTATATATTCTCCAAATTAATATATGTAATTAAGTAAGTTACAATAAAAACAATTTCCTTTACTTTTGAAAACAATTGGAACAAAAAAAAGAAAAAAATAATACAAATAAAAATACAATAGTTTTATAGTAACTTAAAACTCATTTAATCATAATATATATACCATGTGTTTTTTTTTGGTGACTTAATATATATACCATGCGTGTGTGTATTGCCAACAGAAATATCTACTTATTAGGATCTTACAGGGATGGCAAATATAAGTGTAGGCCAAGCCATAATATTGCATGTGCAATGCCCTTCAGGGAAATTCATATGAATACAAAGTATTTTTATGATTTTTTCTTGCTTTCAAAGCATTATAAAAGAAGTGCACTACTACCTAAATGTCTCCAAATGTAAAATATGATTAATAAAATCATAATTTTATAATATGTATGTCATGGGAGGTTTTATTACCTTCTTTTAATTTGGGAAAAATTAAATTCTTATTTTTTTTATTTAAAAAAAACTATAATAATAATTAATAATGTGGTACTTGTACCTATTTGAAAGTTTCTACTATTTCATTTTTTTTTATCAAATTATAATTATAATAAGGATAAGGATAGCTAAAGCTTAGTAGCTAAATTTATGTTTTCTAAAAAAAAAAGAACTCATATGTGTTCTAATTTGCAAGAATCATATTAGTTGTTGAATTGATAGAGTAATTTGTTTAATAATTTTAAAATCTAATCAAAGTCGAACCGTAATCGGACTAATTTACTTAAATATATAATAATATAATTAATTTAAAATATAATATAAGTTATTTAAAATATAATATAATATTTTTAATAAAATTGATTTTTTTTCATAAAAAAACTTGATACAATTTTACCAGTTCATCACGATTGATCAGTTTTTTATCGTTTTTTTGCTCATCATTTTTTCACTTGAACCAAAAAAGATAGGAGACCGATTAGCATTTTTTGGTCGAACCGATTGGTCCAATCCATTCTCATAACATTGCTAATTATATATGATAAATTTATTATTAATAGAAAATTTTAAACATTTATATTCAATAAATATAAATTAAATATACTCAAAACTTAAATTTTTATATTTTTATTTAAAAAATTTAATTTATAAGATACAAAATAAATAAGAATTTAGCTTGTAACAAAAAAAAAACTAACATACATGTGTCTTAGGGAACATAATAAATTTACTATTAATGGAAAATTTTAAATAATTATATTTAATAAATACAAAATAAATATATTAAAAATTTAAAATTTTTGTATTTTCAACGAAAACTTTTTTAGTTGTAATCATAACATATATTTCTAGGATACAATATAAATAAACCCAACAATCAACGTGCACTTTCTGAAATTATATTACGATTATTTTTTCTCTGATGAATCTTAATTGAAGCACTTCATTCGATTGGAAATAGTAGCACATTTATTATATGTATATGGTTACAATGAAGAGCCATTTTCACCACGCCGCATCTTACATAAAACCAACTAATAATCATGGTTTTTTTGTTTTTTCACACCAAATCTTTCTCCTTTACACGTACACCAGTTTTCCAATTTGATATAAATATATCATAATAACACTGTATTTGTGGATAATAATGGTCAATAAGTTGGAGTTTTGAACCATGCAAAAAGCCTATATACTAGCCATACATATTCATGTTGATTTGATTATGAACCATGCAATTCAAGCAATAAATTACTTTCTATGTATGTAGCACAATTCTCAATTTCTCATATATCAACATGATTTCTTTTCAGGAAAAACTAAAAATTAAAAAATTAAGAAGAACTCCTTAGTTTTCTCAATCTTATTATGTTCACACTTAAACCTTATATATGAAAAAATAATAATAATGAACGCGTTTTTTACTTATAGAGATGTAACCTGTTACGTTTTTCTTTCTTTTTAATGAATTATTTGAATTTAATATAGATAATAAGTTGACAATATAAAAAGTTTTTTAACTGGACACACACACAAAAAAGGTTTTTTAACACAGTATTTTCAATAATTAAAATTATGTGTTTTAATAAAATTTAAATAATTGATTTAAAATATAATTATTTTTATAATGTGATAATGAATAATTTAATATTTGTGTAAGATTTTTTTTTACCCTAATAATAATAACCTTTAAGTAAAAATTAAATCCTTAATTACATATTCTAAAAAGATATAGTCATCAAATCTTGTTATTAATTATATATCTATCTTAGCTACTAGTACTAAATTTAACCTCAAATTAAAAAAAAAATTCTTTCATAAATTTAGTTTTTCATACACTCTTAGTATAAAAAACATTTATACAAATTAAATAGTTAATTTAAAAAATTATTTTAAAAAATTATTCTAAATACTTTTCATAATGAGTACTTTGAATACTTATTATTTAAAAAATTATTTAAATTTATTAATTTAATTGAATGATTATCTAAAATTATTAACAAAATTAAATTTTATTTATTTATTTACTAATATATAATCATGCTAAATAGAAAAAAGAAAGTGAAAGATAGAAAAAGGAAAATCAAAGGAAGTAGAGTGCTTATTAGTCTAGTGGGCGTTTAGTCAAAAAAATAACAAAAAAAAAAAATCTGGTGGGGTTGACTAAGTACTAATGAATCAATTTATCGTACTTGGAGGAAATGACGAGAAAATGAAAAAGAGATGAAGCTACGTGTAAGGAAGAAAATGGGAGGAGGAGTGGGGCGTGAAGAGAGAGGGAAAGTGAGTGGGACCCACTGAGAGTGTGTAAGTGTAATGGTCCAAACCCAACAATAACAACAACAGGAATCTTTGTCCCCCCACAAATACTTTCACTCCCCACACACTCATATTTTACTATAAACATTAAAAATCACATCACATTATTTTTCATTTTATCACAATTCCAGCTCAACATGGAGGGCCCATTCGTTTTTTCATTTGCGTACATAGTTCTAACCTAACATAACTCAATTCACTCACATTAACTTACTTATTTTGAAAGAAAATCAGAAGATCTATTAATTATTTGTTTATAATATAAAAAAATTAAATAAAATTGATATATCCCTAAAATTATAGGCATCTTATATTAATCAAATGACTTTATAAAATAAAAATTTAGATAAATTTAATATCAATCATATTCTTAAAATTGAGAATAACTTACACTAAACATAAAAGTTGATATAAGAAGGTGAAATTCAATTTGCCTTTAAATTTAAATTGTAACTCTAAATGACTTATTGGATTTATAGTTATTCAAAAATTAAAAATTGTATTTCATGTTGGCCCTAACTCCATTTCATTAATGGAGCGCTGAGGAATAGTAAATTGTTAAGGGACACAATAATTTAAACACCCCACTTACTCATATTAACAAAAATTTTGAAATACAACATATCACCATTCTTTTGATATCATTTCTTTGCACCAAAATTATAATACAATATTACATTGCCAGTTTGTCATTTAATCATTTATATCTGTAATGGTTAATGAAAATAAAGTTAGAGGTCAATATAAATTATAATTTTAAATTTTGAAATTTAAATTAAATAACTGTAACCTTTATTTGCGATTCAAATTTTGTGACTAAATTGGATTTCAACTCTAAATATAAGCAAATCTTACTATAAAATTGAGTGGCTACTTTTGTGATTTATCTTGAAGAGATTAAGATTCAACTCGAAATAAATGAAAATGAATTAGATGGATTAAAGAGCTTATAATTCTTATTTCTTACTCTATTTTCGTGAAAAGATAATATTTTATCTATGATTAAATTTTTAAGAATCTCAATATTATTTTAACCGTTAATCTATCATCTTTTACTTAACTCATACTATTTTGTTTTGATATGTCACATTAGCATGACATATCAACATAACACATATGTTGATGAATTATATGCATGACATGTGTTGCAGATTGATGATATGTAGTGTAGAAAATATTTCGAGTATTTTATATAACTTGTTAATTTTATTTTTACACTATAAAGCACCTAAAATATATCATATCCTATAATATTATGTAACATGTATACCATCTGTTGATGAAGCAATATTGAGAGATTAAAGTCATGCAATATGCTAATTAATAACTTACTATATATCTAAAATTACCTACAAGGCTACAAAGTACAAAATGTAACTTTAGAAACTAAGTTGATGTTTATAAAACTTCAGAAACTAAATAAACAGTTTAATTTTGATGCACGGATGGTGTAAAGAGTTTTACACAATCATCTAATCAGATTCATGCATTTATATGGATTTAAAAATAATAAATTTAAAAATTAATTACTTTTAATAATGTGATAATACCTGATTATATGCATGTGTAAAATTCTTTTACACTAACGATATGTATATGAAAATTAAATTCCTAAATAAAACATACTTGAAATTTCAAAAATCAAACTAAAATGTTAATTTACTCTCATGAAAATTAACACCCAGAGTACAAATTGTTCTCATGAATGCTCAATTATGATTTCAATAATACAAGCTACTTAAAAAAATCTACTAATATAATATGGACACAAAAAATAAGACAGTAATCCAAATAAAATTATAAAAATACAGTGATAGCTAGTTAATTTCTTCGCATTGAGTTTTTACTAATTTTTTATCATACACTGAAATATTTAATTATGTTAGTAGCTAATTATTTTATTAAAAAAAGTAAAACATGTGTGAAAGATTTTTAAATAACAAATTTGAATAATATGTATGAAAATCTGACCTTATTATGGTCAACAACGTTAATTCCACATCTAGAGAGGAAAAAGAAAAGAAAAGTATATCTTATTACAAACTAAATAAAAGGATCCAAAAAAAATAAAAAGTATAAATTCTAATCTTAATGAATTTATTCGCTATAGACGTAAATGTAATATATATTTTATTAAAAATATGTGATAATTAATATGTGTATTCTATTTTAATTTTTATAAAATATAAAAAAAATTGTATATTTTTTATATTTATATCAATTTATAATATGTACCAAATAATTTTCATATTACTAAATGTTAACAATAAAGATATAGCGAAAAACATTTTTCAATGAGAAATAAAATATTTTTTATATAATAGAGAAAAAAACAAAATATCATATACATGAACATGACAACACAATTTTTTTTTTAAATTAGTACAATATTTATTTTTTTCCAATTTCAATTTTAAAAAAATTTCCAAAAACTAATAGTACTAGAATTGAATTCCTCACTCGTCCCAAGTTCCAAGTCCCAAGTCCCAATCAATATTTTAAATAGTTACGCAGTTTTCTTGGGGTGGTTGCGTTTTGGTTTATTGTTTGGTTTTTAAGACATAACATAAGAGAGTAGTAATAGCTCTCACTGTTCAAGACAGTCTCCTACCCAAGCGGCAAGCGACAACACACCCAAACTATATATATAAACATTTACGAACCTTTTTTTTTCTTTCAATTTCATCACACATTACAGTACTTATTTGCTTAACTGAGTTAATTCCCACAATTGCACGTAATTTAGTTTATCATGTTACGTTTGACAAAAAAAAAAATCATCAATTAATTGTAAATTTTCATTATATTATTATAAGTAAATTTAATTAATTTTTTATTAATAAATTTTAATTATTTTACTATAATAGATTTATATTATAGTAGTTAATTATTTAATTAAAAAATATTTCTGTTATAAACTAATTAAAAATTATAATTTATTTTTAATTATTCCCTTTATTATTTAAATAAAAAATTTAATTTTGAATTTTTTATATTTTTTAAAATAAGATTTATATTAAAATTTTTAATCATTTAAATATTTAAAAAATTAAATTAAAACTCTTTTGTTAATAGTAATTCAATATTTTTGGTTATCTTGTTGAGGTAGTAACGCGTGGAAATCTTATCTCCATACAGAAACATACATGGATGGTCCCTCCCCTCCTCTCTCCCCCATCTCCTATTTTCACTTATACTCATTAACTTTGTTGACCCTTCATCCTCTCTCTCTCTCTTTGATGTTGTTGTTGTCGTCTTAAACAGAACTACTCAGCATTATTGCTTTGTGGTAAAGAGGATGGGGTCTCTTCTCTTCTCAATGGTGTATGGTGTACTTATTTCGACACTTAAATCATTTTAGATGTCTAAAAATTACTAGAATTAAGGTTAGATTTTTATATCTCTTGGGATTAGATATGTGTGCTAATTTAATTAATTGAACGTTGTTAGATATATTTTAGTTTCTACATCAATGTAAAACAGTTAATTAAAATATGTTCAGTTAATAAATTTAAGACACATATTTAATTATATTGAATTTTTAACCACGTTGTCTTATTATTGAAAATGTTATGTTAATATTTTAAGATAAAACCGCCGCAATATATTGTGCTATGATTTTTGTGGCCATTCGTATAATTTGTTGTTAAGTTTTTTTATTTTTTTTATTTTGAGATGGTTAGTATCCAACCACCGTAAATAGGCACATACCTCAGGTGTTTTCAAAATTTAGTGACGGTTAATGTTGCAACCGTCGCAAAATATAAACATTGAACGAATTTAGTGGCAATTTTTGTTAAAATCGTCGCAAAATAAAATTTAAAAAGAGAAATAAAAACAAGCTTATCTATATATTTATAATGCTAATAACTTATTTTTTTTAAATATGCTTGAACACAATATATTTTTTAACACTTTTAAGATATATTGAACAAATGTAAATAATTTATAAAATATAAATAATTTATAGTAAAAAAATGTGTTTTGAATTTTTTTGTGTAATTTTGCAAGTTAAATTTGTTGCACCATGGAAGAGCATACGTAGTGCATGAGTCCTGTAATGCGAAATGTTTTGGGACACACATATACGCAACGCTGATAAAATCGCCGCTATCTATTGAATTTATTGTAGTTAGAGATTCACAATTTGCAAAATTAAGAATCAATTTAGTTAATTTAAAAAATTAGGGACTATTTAGAAATATGCTGGAAAATTCAAAGACATTTTGGATATTCACTTATTATTATTTGGTGCATGAAGTTAACATTTTTTTTTATAGTACTTAATTAATTAATAATTACAAGTATATTGGTAAAAGAATTTTTATTTAATAATTTCTTCATGAAGTTAACATTTTTTTATAGTACTTAATTAATTAAAATTGTGTGAACAGTACTAGCTAGGTTAACTTTTTGTAAAAATATTAGAATAAAAAAAAAACTTTAACAATTTTTGTTTGATTGATACTATTGTACGCTAGATAGATGTTACTCTCAATTGAGGGGAATACACATTTACATGAAAACTAAACTACCTCACATTGTTACTCTGTTATCTTTATATTTTTCACTAATGATTTTTTCTTCTTCCGATCCCACTACCTATGTGCCTATGAATTTATTGTTTCTTACTAATAAACATGTATTTCATAAATTGAATTTATTGCTATTACGATGAAAAGGGAGCACACATACAATGACGTATTAGATCAGCAGATGACTAATGGAGTGAACGGTGAACCAACCTCCGTTGGATAAGTTAAGAGAAATTATTTCTATTTATTTTTCAACATTAAGATTAGTATTTAATGAACATCAATTCATTTAAATGCACTACTCCAGAAGTCAATTTGATCTAATTATTCTGAATACTAGGTCATTATTAGGGTATGAGTAATATCCTACCAAATATTGTAACTTTTTTGGTGTCTAAATATTATTGTAACTTAAATAAGACGGTATAGTAAAGTATAATATTCAATTATTTTTAACTTTGCAATTTTTATTATGTGTGAGTTTGTTATCTTGATTTAAGGGTTTAAGTACTATCACTTCAATAATCTTATAGATACAACGGTTTATAGCGACAGTTTTTACAGTGATTAACAAAAGAGTTGCAATCCTAATTAAAAAAACTTTAGCATCGATTTGAAAAAAAAACTGTCATAATTTAAATGTAATTTAGTGGCGGCTTCAACATCAACTTTCACTCAATGCATTTAAATTGCATTGGTTATGTTAAAACCGTCTCTAATGAGTTTACGTGTATTTAAATAATATTTTTCACATTATTTATATATACACACTCATAACTTATTCTTTTGAATCTATTTGAAAGTAATAGATTTTTTTACACTTCTAAATTTTTGTTGGTAAAAAATATAAAAGGTACATTTTTTGAAAATATGATAGAATATAAATGACAATTTAATTAGACCTCTTAATGATAATATTAATAATTTAATTTAAACTATTTAAAATAATAATTAATAACTTATATATTATAAAGATTTCTATATATATAATTAGTAGCATTATATGAATTGGATACTGGTTGGTTTAGTTGCAGGCATGCAAGAGGAGCTTAGATCTCCTTTGTCTATGATTCAAATATCTCTAAGCAAACTTTTGGAATTAATTACAAAAAAAGAGACTCTTAATGTAATGCGCAATTCATGAGATTAAATCGTGATCTATAACCGATACAATTAACACTGGCTGGTTTTCAAAATAAAAATTGGTTTGCGATTCAATATTAGGAATACGATGGCGATTAGTTACCGCCACAAAACAAACCACCACCGCCATTTTAATATTTTATGGCAAATATACCA
This sequence comes from Stylosanthes scabra, assembly GCA_036250425.1. Lineage (NCBI taxonomy): Eukaryota > Viridiplantae > Streptophyta > Magnoliopsida > Fabales > Fabaceae > Stylosanthes > Stylosanthes scabra. The sequence goes on along the minus strand of JASCZI010242206.1, from coordinate 18,987 downwards.
GTGGTTGTGGAAAGCTGTCATAGAACTGTTTAGCAAATGCTATTGTCATGGATGGAAGTTGGATAAATGTCACAAAACAGTTTTACAGTGACGAAAATCGTTGTAAGTGGTTGAAATTACCGCTGTTATTCGACGTGTGCCTTGTAGTGTTTTTACAATATTTCTAATTTTCTCACTCTAGAAAATTATAGATAAGAATTTTATATTGAATACATTACTAAGTAAATTTGAAAATTTGATCAATGATCTTTTAAAATATTAGATAAATTAGTTTATTTCTATATTAGATAAATTAATCCCTTAATTATTAAAATTTTAAACAATTTAATCTCCAAGTCATCCTAATTTAGACAACGAGGACTTAACTGATTCACCGGCTAATCACATGTTTTAATAGTTCTTTGTAAATAAATTTCCTATATAAAGAGTATTTTTTAGATAGATAAAGAGCCAATTTTAAATTATATTAATTGAGTCAATTAATCCAGTCTATTTTTAGAAAATTGTGAATAGCTAAAATATTTAAGATTTATAAATTTTGAGTAAATGAGTATTTTAATGGGCATTTTTAGAACTATAATTTAAAAGTGAATTTTTTGTAATGTAAAACTTTTAATTTTACAACAATATTGAATTTTTAATTAAAAAAATCATTTTTATATTCTTTATAAATACCATTATTCTTTAGAAAACTTTTTAGAATAAAATACTAAAAATATTAGTAAATATGTTTAAATATATGATCAGGCCATTATACTGCAATCAGAGTTAATTAATTGAAGGGTAATCCATTCTTACATATAATTCTTGTAGAAAAAACAAAGAATATATATCAACTTTTGAAGTTGAAATACTTTCAACCTCTTTGTGACCTAATAATAAGGGCTATTAGAATCCAAGATAGTTTGGCACTAAGCTCATGTCCTTTCCACCTGGGTGTCTCATCTTTTAAAATTCTTATCTTAGTTTTGTCCCTTCTTTACCATTGATTAATATTTAATACTAATTCTTTTAACTTTTCCCATTAATCTTCCTATAGATATCAGTATCTTATTACCATATAGATTTATATAGTGATATGAACACTCTTGTCATGAGAGAATAAATTCAATGTTCTCTCTTTCACTTTTCTTATCAAGTTCAATCTATGTTTGCACTTTGCACTGATGAATTTCTTTTCAAATCTTTAGTTTACTTTTTCCTATATGCAATAATGCTATATGTCACTAGTTGCAAACATTGTATTATTGTTTCGGTTAAAAGATCATTTTAATAATTATTTTTCTTTGTCTTCAGAGATTATTCAAGTGTGATGATCATCGGCTTATTACATATATCATTTATTAGGAAGTATTTCCTGCGTTCCTAATAAAATGTTCTTGTATTTTTAATAATTAATTTTAACTGATTTCAATTAATTATAATATATATGATTAAAATTAACGATTAAAAGTATTGGAATATTTGAATTCCTAAATACACTGAAAACACTTTTTACATTTATCAATCACCTAATCATTGCTTATCTATAATTGCATTATAGAGCGGTTATAGATGAGCAGACAAAAGAAAGACATCAAAAGGATGCTGGACAAGAGGAATCGCTACATGGGGATACAAAGGAAAAACACCATTGTCAAGGATGAGACAAAAAATAGGAAAAATAGTAGATTTTCCTAAAGTGACAGGGAGAAGATGAAGCAAGACTTTGGCTATGATTAAAAGAACAAATAGAAAATCGAAAAAGGATACTCATAGGCATCTAAAAGAAATTATTGAAATGCAAGAGGAATCAGAAGAATAAGTTTTAAGTGAAACGGAAGAGGACAATGCAGTGTTGAAGCTAGAGAGACTTGGAACCTAGCATCTGAGTTGAAGATGAGGTGCAACTATGAAGAAGCAATTATCAACTATCTAAAGAAAGATTGAGTTGAGTCATAGAATCAGGAAGACATTAGCATAGGCATAAGACGACGAGGAAGAAAGAAAAAAGCCCCAAAACAAGTATAAGTATACTTCCGTGAGGATGGTCTGGCGGTTGAAATCTAGTTCTTGGTGTTTTTTGGGGTATATATACATAATAGTTTGTGGTTGGCACAAGGATCCTGGAGTCTTTTTTATTATCAGGTGATTAGTGGTTGTCCCTTTTGAGCGTGCTCTTGATAGGAGGTTTTTAGGTGGTTAGTGGTTTGTGCTCACTGGGATTTTGTCTCGGTTGCCTATGATTAGTGCTGTGCCTTTTGGTTGGTGTCTTGTTCAGATTATAGGTGTCTTGGATTGTGGTTGGGTGTGATTGGAGTCTATTTTTTTTAATTGTACTCTAATCTCCCCTTCAGGATCGAGAATTTGAAAAAAAGATAAAAAAAAAACATTGCATTATTTAATTATAAAACTCTCATACTTTTCCTACATTTTGGAAGACTTCAGTTTAACAATTAAAAAAAAGTTTGCATATAAAAATATTATACGAGACAATCTTAGGAGCCAACATATTTGGGAGCCAATGTATTTAATGGTGATGGTAGATAAGTTACGAATGATAATTTATATATTTTGTAGGTAATCACTTTTATTCTGTTTAGATGATAGCGTCTTTTAATTTTGGATGATAATTTTTTTTTAAATTTTGAATGATAATTTAATTATTGGCTCTTTAAAAGAACCCTAATGTTGGTTCCATAACATTGTTAATTTATTTATATATATAAATTAAGAATTATGCTAGATGCACACTAAAATCAGCCACTAAAATCAGTCACCAATGTATAATATGATTGAAATGCAAAATACATATGGGTAGTTAATTCATTTTTAGTGTGTATTGTGTATTTTGTATTTCAATGTATGTTATACACTAGTGGCTGATTTTGATGGCTGATTTTAGTGTGTAAATAGAATTGTTGAAAATTTAATCATCATATATTTATATTATATTTGGTTTGTATACACTTAAGATGCATGGTTGCTGTTGAGGAGGGGTCACTTAACTAATATTCCGAAGAATTTGAATGGGTTCCGATTCTCGTGCCCTCATAATAGAGACCTTAAATCAGGATCAGGCTCTCGGGCGTTATCGAAAACTCTGATACGGAAGGAGAGTTGATGTGTATAAGAATAAACCTAAAGTTTTCAAATTAGGATTGGAGAGCTCTAAATCAATATGAAAATGTAAGGTTAAAGAATGCATACTTTGAGAGGATATTACCCTCTACTTGTATAGTGTTTGAGTAATTTGAAATCTTCATGAAATTATGTTATGATTGTATCATGTCTTATCAGATATGACTTAAACTTCATCTCTATGGGCCTGTCACTAGTGATCTTATTTGGGTGGATTGGACCTAAGAAACCGGTCCGTAACAGTTGTGTAGCCAAGATATACTTCAAGCTCGCGGTTCAATTTTCTAACACAATACTAGCTGTTTATTATATATCATAATTAAATAATTTCTTTAGATTAAATGAATAAAAGTAGGTACAAAATTTTTTTTAGTAGATAACAATATATGTAATATTTGAAATGATAAAAGTATACCTAAATATAATAAATAATAGATAAAAATGACATATTATTTCGTTAGTTGTACTTTTGTTCATTCACTTTTAATTAATAATGTATAAAATTACATATAACATGTCATTTTTATCCATTTTTAATTATTTTTGGAGTATATTTCTATCAATTTAATTTCTTTTAATACCCAATTACATATGCGTACTTTTGTTAATTCTAACATTTCTTTTTTACATTTTTATCGATTTAATTTCTTTTAATACCCAAAAGTAGGTTATCTCATTTAATTTATATACCCATTACCATTACTTTACCATATTTTGGTGATTGAGCTAATCTACAAAATAGTATCTAAGATGAATTGTATATACTAAATTAAATTTTTTTTAATTGAATTAATTAAGTTGTTGATATTAACAAATGTACATTATATTAGTCTCTTGACCTTTTTTCTTTGTCAATAACTCATCATTGTTACTTTGTTAGTAAGTTGACACTTCTCTTGCCATATTGAACACTACACCATATGTGACAAAGTAATTCACTTGTGATTTGATGATAAGTGACTAATTTGCTTATGGATAGTGTAATTGAAAGATCGGAGACAGGGTAATAGAGAGATTGAGAGATTAAGACTAAATTAATTTATTATTATATTTGATTTAAAATTTATTAAAAAATAAAGACTGAAAGATAGAGATTAAATTAAATTGGTAAAAAAGGAATAAAAATTAACATTGAAATTTTAATATATATTAAGTGAATGTATTTGAATAAAAAAAGGTTATTAAAATTTCAGTGTCTGTATAAAAAAATTTCAATCTCCACTTTCTCGAGATATTGAAAATACTGAAATTTTGAATACTAATAGAGACCGAAATTTTAAATTTTAGTTTCCATCTCTATCAACCAAACATAATATTAAATCTCAGTCATTCTCGGTCTCGGTCCCTCTTACCAAACGAAGTCTAAAAAAATTATTTTAATATAAGCCATCTTAGCTAATCAATTTGTGAGTTAATTTTGTTACATTGATTCTTACATCTTATTGGAAAAAGTTTAGTGTTTTGTTTTTCTATCAATCTAACTCATGGCAAATTATATACCATTCCATGTGGTGTGTTAGTTTTATTGAACCTCCATTTAGTTTAAGTAAAATTTAAAGAGCAAAATAAACACTAGTTTCTCTTTCTGAAATAAAAAATGTAGATAATTCGAAAACAAAAAATCTACAACACATAACATCATCTGGCTTACCCACAAGGGGTAGGACATAGAAACGAGCCATTGTTTCAACTATCTTTTGATGAAAAGTACTGGAATTTACCATAGACACTCTGAAATTAGTTATAAAAAAGTAAATGAAATGAATTCAATTAAACTAAAAATGCTAATAAAAAAAAGTAAAAATTATCTAGCATTTACAAAAAACTATTATATAATTAAAGTGCAAATAGATTTACAAAGTTATTACATTTAAATAATGTGAATGTATCTATTATTATTATTGCTGCAAATTTGTAAAGATAAATTAAATTTCTATTTATATAACATTCTTATAAAAAAATTTCATTTTACATTAAAAAAAAATCACCAATAATAAGGTTTAGCTTATTCTCCTCTGTTTGATTCTTTATCAAATACAAACATCCTCTTGTCCTTCTTTAGCATCCATATTCTTTTCCCGCAAGAGACTCAGATTAAGTAGTAAAACCATTTATGGACCAACATTTTAAAAGAATGAATGCACACTTTTTTGTAACTGCATGAAGTTGTATTTTGTATTTTAATTATTTTTTTCTTTTTCTTCAATCAAGTATTTAAAACTAATGAACATGCGGAAAAAATTGTAAAAATAAGTATAAAATGTTTTAGTTTGAAATAAATTATCGAATTTATCTTAATTTTGCATAAATTGAACATTTTGCAATAAATTTCACAAGTTACCCTAACAAAATGTGGATTGTTTTTCCCCTATAATGTTTTGTTTTGATTTTGCTTAATTTTTGTATTATATGCAAAATGTATATTTTCTTAGCTGGGCACTTGGTGGATAAATTTTGAATAAGGGAATTTGAATATTATGTGTCATATGGATGCTTGTAGCGGTGAGAAGATGCACATTGCAATGCGAAAGAATGATAAGAATTGAACGGCTGGAGATCTCAAAGATATATAGAATGCATGAAGAAAACAACAACCATAGTGTCCTTAAAAGGTGTGTATATATACTAAATTGAAATGCTAGTTTTTTGCAGAATATGTGGTCATGACTCATGAGTTGTATAACAATTGATTAGGTAATGGATGTCATGTATTAAGTGTGATGTGAGGCTTGAAACTCTTTTTGTATGTTGGTGTTGATTTTGATTTTGATTTTGGGTTGAATATATACTGAATGATCTAAAAAAATTTGTGAATTGTTTTCGATCACATGATGGGTTGTTTAAAACTACACTTTGTACATGTAAAAAAAAAAATCTAACACTTTGTATTAAAATTTTATTTCTATTTAAAAATGAGGACAGTAAAAATTAATCCTAATTTTTTTAAAATAAATTTTCTAACATCATGTCATACAAATATTTGAAAAAAAAAATTAGAGTCAACATATAAAAATATATAAATTGACTTTATTTTAGATCTAACAATATCCTCATGTATTGAGAATGATTCAACGATGAGAAATGTCAAAATCCACTTCAAACAAATAATACTTCCTTTTCGAAGTAATTTCCTTGCCTCCTCTTCCAAAAAAAAAAAGCTTAAATGAAAGTTAAAAGGTGATTTGTCCTTAGAGTTGTACTGTTGTAGTATATATCTTTTGTCTTTTTTTACTCATTCATATATTTTAACTCTAATAAAATAAATTAAAATAAAAATGTAAACTTTACAAAAATAAGAAAAAATAATTTTAATTTTTATATATTATCGATATAAAATAATTTTACGTAAATTAACCAATAATATATTATTATATTAATAAATATAATTAATTTTTAAATTTATCCATTCAAATTTAATTAAATAATCATCATATAAAAAAAATTTTGAGGTGTCGGTGTAAGGCATAGATAGATCAAACACAATAAATAGTGTTTACAAGAGAGCAATTCAGACAGCCAAGCAGCAAAGACTCATCACTCACCACTATCAAATAATGTCATCCATTCAGGGGTATACTTGTAATTACACCACACCCTTCTTTTTTTTGAAAAAAAAATTATTTATTCATTTATTTCCCTACTTTTGCTTCCGTTGCAAAATTGTATAATGAAAAGTTAATAACACTATTGCTTACCAAAACTATTAACATTGGACAAAAAAAAAATATATTAACATTGTTGCATAGGTTTTTCATTTGAGAAGCTACTAATAAATTAATTTACAAGATTGAATAAATGATTATAAATAAGAATAAAAATAAATAAATAAACCAACGAGTGCGCATCTTAATTTGTAAATAAAAAGTACAAATACATGTTATATTTTATGAATGTCTAATTTTTTTTAGTAATATTGCATCTAATATGAGAATAATACATTCTACAAATATTTTTAAAATAATAAATCAATTATCAATGTGTTAAAACTCTACCAAAAAATTTTTTTAAAAAATATTTTTTTAATAATTAAAATTTAGTATAACTTACAAGAAAAAACCAATCATTCATCTAATCTAGTGTCATCTAATATCTAATCTAAAATATAATAATAAATATTATTAATGTTTTTTTTTTTTGACAAAATATTATTAATGTTAAGCAAAATCAAAGCAAAGCATCAGAAAAGAGAGTAGGGTTGTGGGTCCCCAGCAGATGTCCCCTGTTTAGATTGCATTAGGAGATGATCAAAATTTGTGGGACCCAAATAGGGTATGCCTCCTCTCTCCTTAGCAAAATTCCACAATCCCCCATTCTATTTATTCACTCTTTTCCCTTGAACCCTAAGGCCCTTTTTTTTCAATATCGCTTCAAAGATTGTGTTATATTTAGATATTGATGTTCATGGTGTATGTACACTGTTATGGGTGCAGACAAAAAACGCAGTGTGTGGTTGATATTAAAAATATTTTTTTTATTTGATTAAGTCAAAAAACGTAGTCTATGTTTTTCTATGTAAAACAGCTTTAAAATACTAAAAAAAGAAATACGCAAGATGTTTTTTATGAAAAAAAGCAGGTTGTGTTTTTCTTATAATATAGATTGTGTTTTTTGCCAATCTTCCTATAAATACATGCGGAGATTTTGTTTAAAGCATTGTGATCATTTATACAAGAGTTATCACTATTTAAGAGTTAAAGAAGTCATTCCAATGGAGGGATCTATTTTTTTGCGAATGTATTATAACAGTGAGGTTATACTAAACACATCTGAAGGGGTTAGTTTTGTGTGTCAAAATCCTCTTTCGTATGTCGTTCCATACACCATGACTTTTACAGAGCTACAAAATGGCCTCTGCGGAAGCGTAGAAGATCATATTCCAAAGAGGGTTAGCAAAGTTTCATATAGAAACCTTGTTATGGTATTTGCAGGTTCAACACAGTTCCAGACCATGCCATTACCGACGATATGAGCATGCAGCAGATGTTTCAAATTTATCGGCATATTCGATTTCAAGTGTCGAATCTAGAGTTATATGTCGAGTTTGAACTGATTGAGCATCAGGGAGAAATGGATGCAGAGGATAATGCGTCTGAAAATGACATGGACAGTGAAGACGAGTTTGAGGCAAACTACGAAGTTAGTGACGAAGATGAAGATGAAGATAACAACGCAAATGATCCAGTTGTGCAACATGCGATGCAAACATTTGTTCGCAATGATTCCTTTGGCATTCCCTCTTTCATGCGTGCTCTAGAACTTCAAGCCATGAATCCACCGACGGAATTTCCTAAGTTTGCGAATATCGATATGCTTATTTTCACATGTTTGAAATTCATTTATTTATTTTTTAGAGTCAAGGTATCTGATTGTGTATATTGGAACAGGAGTTGTGGCTCCCGAAGATGGTGAATTTGTTATTGGAATGTACTTTATGTCTAGGGAGTCGGTGATCTCAGCAGTAAAAAATTACACAATCAAGAGAGGAGTTGATTATACGGTACTTGAGTCTGAGCCTTTGACGTTCTACGCACAATGTAAGCAATACTGTGATGGTTGTGACTGGCTTATTAGAGCAAGCTTGATTCGAAGAAAAGGGTGTTGGGAGATTCGCAGGTACAATGGCCGACACACATGTACTGTTGGAGCGATATCCCAAGATCACTCTAAGTTGGACTCTGATATGATTGCAGATGCAATGAGGCCCTTGGTTGAAGCTGACCCAACGATACACGTGAAATCTATAATTGCAGAAGTTCAAACCAGATACAACTACACCATAAGTTACCGAAAGGCTTGGTTGTCAAAGCAAAAGTTTGTTGCGAAGATATATGGTGGTCGGGAGATTTCTTACCAAACTCTGCCCATATGGTTGAAGGTAATGTGCGACAAGATGCCAGGATCAAAAGTAAAAATCCAAAGTCTACCTGCTTACATTGGGGATGAAGAAGTTCAAGGTGTGAGGATACTTCATCGGGTATTTTGGACTTTCTACCCTTGCATAAAAGCATTCAGACATTGCAAGCCGTTAGTACAGGTTGATGGTACACACCTTTATGGAAAATACAAAGGTACTCTTTTGGTGGCTGTCGCACAAGATGGGAATCAGAACATTGTTCCAATAGCTTTTGCATTAGTTGAGGGTGAGACTGCAGATGCTTGGTATTTCTTCTTGAGTTACCTACGTCGTCTGCAGGCATGTCATCCAATAGGCGCCTAAAAGCTG
>JASCZI010242204.1:0-26845 GCA_036250425.1 Stylosanthes scabra | reverse complement strand
AAATCACTTACTTGTTTCAGTACAAAAACAAATAACATGTGGTACTCAAAGACTAACTAAACGAAATTGATAGTATTAAACATAAAAGTTAATCTAGAAATGTAACCTATAGTTGCGCTTACTAACCGTAAACGTAGCAGAAGAGGGGTTACTACTTTTCACTCTACCATCTGCGGCTAGTGAACCATCCTGACTCGGACCATCATAATTCGGACAACTTCTGTTGTAGTGCCCAATGACACCGCAGTTTGAGCATCTTCTTATCTGCTTGAATTTCGTGTTTCTAGTCTTCGGAGCGCCCTTACTTTTCACAACCAAAGGATCACGGATGAAATCCTCTTCCGAGTTCTTCGTGAAATTCTCATCAGCATAAAATTAAAGTTTAGATATAGTGCTTGCGACATCATTCATTGCTTCAGCAAATGAACCAGAGTTCTTACAAGCAATATCCATCATGCGGGAGCACTCTGCACTGAGCACACCAAGACGAAACTTAATAGACCTTTGAGGCTCATTCGGATCATCAATTCCGGTCTGAACAAAATCACTCTTGGCGTTCTTCGTCCACCTCTTGCATATTAAACGATCAGGAATTATTTCAATGTGTTCACGTCTCAAGCAACTGAAAATATGCTTGCAGGGGATACCTCGGTGTTCAAACCACATGCACTCGCACCTAAACATTCCTTCACCTTTGTCGAACTCAACCACGTGCTCAACATCTGGATCCCCGAAACTATTACATTTGAAAAACAATTTTTCCTCAGCCTGCCTTACATACTCAACATTCATAGCGCAAGCACCCTCAATTTCCTTCCTTACCTCCCTATGGATAATGCGAGTAAAAATGTTCCCAGAAAAACTTTCTAGTTTTGGCAAAGCGGTAATAAGCATAGGCTCAGTATACTTGCTCTTGAACTCCTGAACTCTTTCATTGTGCCTATAATGCCGGAGACTGGATTCCATGTTATTGATAAATTCAAGCAGGTTGTTCTTCTTCCTTACGTATGCATTTATTAAGGAGTTGATCCCTTCGCATTGCGATGTTGTTCTTATACGCCCGAAAAATTGGTTCCTCAGATAGGCAAGGGCCCAAAACTGTCTCATCTCATGTGTTTGGTCGACCCATGGATTGCCTGCTAATTTATACTTATCAATCATGTCTCCCCACCTAACCTCAAACTCTTCCACACCCACGTTGGCGTATATCAAATTTTTGAAAGCATTGAGAAATCCATGGATCTTCACTTTTTCACACGCATTCCTGTGCAAGTGCCATGCGCATAACCTATGAGATGCATGGGGGAACACTTGCTTAATTGCTTCCCTCATGGAATGATCGCCATCCGTGACAACAGAGCTTGGGTGTTTGTTTCCCATCGATTCCAAAAAGGTCTCCAGGAGCCACTTATATGAGCCAATGTCCTCATTCATAAGTAAACCACATCCAAATATAACTGTCTGTCCATGATGGCTACATCCAGAGAATATGACAAGTGGTTTATTATACACATTTCTATTGTATGTTGAATCAAATGCTAATACATCACCAAAGCACTCATAATCTATATGACTAATCCCGTCAGCCCAAAACAGATTTCTCATCCGATTATCGTCACTTACTGTATACTTACCAAAGAAATAAGTATCATTCCCGGCCTTACCTCTCAAGAAGCTGATGGCAGCATTGGCATCACCACCTCGGACTTTTTCTTTCCTGTGCTGAGTAATTAAGTTGTACAAGTCTTTCTTATTAAATGTAAGATTCATAAATCCTCCCTTCTGGGCAGCTAGGTATCCCATGATGTGACATGTTCTAATGCCGGTGTCGTGCAAATTTTTTACTTGTGCTTTATCTGCGGCGCTAAAGTTATGATATTCCAGCATCATCTTAATGTTGACTGGATCAACCAAATCATGAGAATGACCCTCATAGAATGAAACAACCTTCCATTTAGATTTCTTCACGTCTAAACTTGCACGGATTTTAGCAGGGCACCTGCTTCGAGTAACCGGACGGTGGTCTCTAACTCTTTCGTCCCGCTGAACCTTCTCCCTCCGAGATCTCTCCCGATTACAAACTATCTGACGCATTACCATACGACCATCGCTATCACGTCTGAATTCATCCAACCTGACAGCAAACCCATGAACCATTGCATACGTCTTATAGAAACGGTACACCGCATCTTCATTTGCGAACTCCATTTGCATAATATCATCTCTTGACAACTCAGCTATTCTCTTTTCTTCTAAACAATCTTCCTCATCTTTAGAATCACCATCTGAATCGTCATGGTCCTCTACTTCAATGTCCTCATCACTGAACGTACCAAACAATTCGGAGTCGCTCGAATCCATCGTTTGATCACCTAACAAGATGAAACCAAAAAAAAATTTATATGAAATTTGGTCTCAATGGAATGATATTATTCCCTTTTGGGAAAAAACAATAAAGGGTAATGCAAGATAAAAACTCAGACTTACAAACAATAAAGATATCAGATACACAAAAAAGGGGCAAGTTTGTTTAAGATTCCCTTCAAATTAAAATTCTATATATAACGATATAATTACTCTAAAAAAAGCCAGAATAACCACATGAAGTTTTTTTTTGTAAAAAAAATAATTCCATAGGAGGAAGCATGAACACAGCATAGAAATCACGAAACACATCAGACCAGATATGGAAGCAACAAGAAAAATGAGATTGAAATTCAATGGTTGGTAATCGTGGAAATAAGACTATCCATTACAAAGGAAGACATTACAAGGAACAATGAAGTGAAAATGAACCTGATGCTCTTAGAACAATGGTTGGTTCAAAGACCGGCAATGGCAGAGGAACGGTGGCCGGGGAACGCCGCCGGGTACGGTGAACGGCGTCCGGAGAGGTGAGCGGTGGCCGTCGTCGGCGGTGGGCGGTGGAGTGTCGTCGGGGTTTGGAAGGGGATGGGGTCTTATGAGATTTGGTGGCAAGCAGTTGTCTTTTGAACTTTGAGATTGGGGAGTATGGATTATTGGAAGCACAAAGGTTTTTTAATTTAAGTTACTCATGAATAATATCTTGAATTAATTGATCATAAAAAATTTGTGGTGTGTGAGAATAGTAAAAAATTGCAAAAAGGGACTTAGAATATAATTTTAATTAATTGCAAATTGGTACAACTATAGTTAGTGGGGTGGGTTAGGATAACCATGATAACATTAATGGTTAACACTAACTAGGATAAGGCATGCTAAGTGGACCAATAGAAACATGACAACTCATGAAGGGTAACTTACCCCCTAATTTAGAGGGGATGCCGTAGCAAACACCTATATATTTTCATTATTAATATATTTATTTATTTATAATTAAATGTGCGGATCTGCGGATCGGATCCGCCGATACTGAATGAAAATCCGCAATCCGACCCTCCACATGTGCGGATCGGATAAGATCCGCATTTTTTCGGATCGAATTGCGGATTTTACCGCGGGTATGCGAATCCTATCCGATCCATGAACAGCCCTAATTCTTCCTATGGTTGATTTTCTTTATGATTTTGTTGCTGAAATTTTATATTAGATTACTTTGATTTGTTGATCTCATTTGGTTTTATAATGTTTACATTTTATGTACACCAAGTGTTTGATAAAAATGCTTGGTTTAATTTTAGAGTACTTTTTACATTTTTGGCTTTGAGTAATTGAGTTGAAAGTGTGGGTGATTTAAAGTCATTAATATCTAATAATTATTGGTAATTTAGAGTTGTGAATAATTTCGTTTTCGTTGACGCTAAATTTTTGTTAGTGTTGAGTTGGCTAGAACTTTTGGATTAAGATGTGTTATTCTTGTTTCCACTAACACTAGCATTTCGCATTATTGAGTTGTCTAGAACTTATGAATTAATCAATTCCTCCTGCTTGACATTCCTCGACATATGAAGGTTAACTAAGTGAGGTTAATTATTTATAATTACCATGCTCGTGGTTGATGACTCCTTACCGACACATAAACTCTCAACTTAGGCCAAGAACACTTAATTGCTTGCATTACAAGTTATTTCATATTTTGCTATCTTAATTGTTAGAATTCACCCATCCAACCATAATTGTTAAACTCGTATGAGTTTATGAGTTTAGGTAGTGGAATCGAATTAAACAACACATAAACTCGCTTCTAGGTAAATTCGGTTAAACTCGGGTGAACGAGTTTACAAGCAAGTCAGCGAGTTTGTTGAAAGACCTATTTTAACCTCAGATGATGTCGTTTTGACGGGAAAAAACTAAAGTAGCATTCCCACGACACACTCACTCATCTTTCAATCTCTCTCATTCTCTTGGGCTGTGTTAGTCACCAAGCACCCATGGCTTCCCAAGTTTGCTTCTAAACGCCAGTTCCTCACCTTTTCCAGCCGGCCGTTGCACTCCGCTGTTTGTGCTCATGGTGCTTCAATTCGCCGCCTTCGTGGTCATGCCACATTCCACTACATGTATGTGCCGTCTTCGTTCGTGTTACTACACTATGCTCGTTCTTCTGCTCTACCTCCATTGCGCTGCCTTCGTTCGTGTCTCCTATCACTCTGCGCTACCTCCATCAAGGTCTCAGTTCTCTTCGTTTGAGTTGCCCTACCTCTCCATGCATGGTAAAGTTTTTTAAATTTAATTATATCTAATTTGTTTCTGAAAATTTTAGGCTAATTTGCTATTAGAATTTAGAAATTATTGATACTTGTTAATTATTGCAGTGTCGTTGCTTGATTATTAGCTAAATGTTAGGTTCCCTTCCTTGTTAATTGATTATTTGGGTCAGACTGTTGTTACAGTGTTGTTGTATTGTTGATTGTAGTAATTTGATTATTTGAATTGTTAATAATCATAATGATGCAATCATGGGTAGAGCCAATGATCGTGAGTTGATTGTGGATCTAAATCAAAATTTAGTGGAACAAGAACATGTACTTGTGAATGATGATAACATTGATGCTCATGTAAAACCTAAACCAAATGATTTTTCTGAAGAAGATGGTGAAGCTAATGTGGTTGATGCCATGGAAGATGAAGCAGTTGGGCGATTTCAATTTTAGTTTGTTAGAACTTTTAACTGTTAAACCATTGTATCTTGGATTTTTTTTTCACAGTTTTAGTAATTCTAATTGTACTAGTATTTTAGTTTAATGTGTCTTGATGTTGAAAATTATTAATTTTGGATACTTAGAAATATTTTTATAAAAAATATAATAGTCGAGTTTACGTCGGCTCTGCGAGTTTACTTAAACTCGCAAGTTTAACAACCTTACTTCCAACCGCCTTTGTGATCCTCAATCACTCACGAAACCACCCTCAAATCCTAGGGAGACTGACCCGAGACGAAATACTCCTGATTTCTTTGATTTGCACTTACGACATCTTTTTCTAAATTAGTTTACTCTTTAATCTCCGGTTGGGCTATACATACGACGCTGTCATGATTTGACTTGTTTTCCAAGAACGATGATTTTTCCTAACTAGTCTTAGGGGGTGCATCAAATGCACAGCGCACGTATACACGATTTTTTTTTGTGAGATTGGATTAGGAATACTTGGTTGAGTAAAATAGGTGTCCAAATAGCATCAACGTATCTTTTAATGGGGATTTCTTTGGTGAAGAGTTGAAATGGATGAAGAGTGAAGAGTTTTACCACATTTAGAAAAAAAAAACATGTGCAATGCACATGATAAGCTTTATTTTTAGATTTTTTTCTTTACTAAAAATAGCAATCTTCACTCTTCACTGTAGCATTACCCTTTTTTATTTCTTTCAAGATATTTATTGGATCTATCGAGTAAGATGTGCTAATATGATACCAACATCCAATATTAAATTCTATGCCTCTACGGATAAGCTATAAGATATATGGGTTGAACGGATCGAATCCATTTCTTACACTCCTATCAGCTAATAAATGAAGGAAAAAGGTTGCAGAGGAGGTACTAGTTCTACAAGAATCTTTTAGGATGCATTTGAAAAAAAAGATAGAGACTGAGAGATAACGACTTAATTAAGTTAGTAATTGTGTTTAGTTTAAAATTTATTAAGAGATAGAGACAGGAAAATAGAGATTCAATTAAGTTAATGGAGAAGAAATAAAAGTTAATATTGGAATTTTAAAATTTGAATAAAAGTATGTTTTTAAAAAAGTAATTAATATTTAATTCTTTATCCCTAAAAAGTTCAGTCCCCTCAATCCCTATTTTTGGAGATACTAAAGGACTAAAATTTTAATTCTAGTCTCTGGTTGTCAAATAGGATACTGAGTCTTAGTTCCCTAGCCTCAGTCCCAGTCTCTGCAACCAAAACTCTAATTATTATCAGTTTTGTTAATATAGAGATGCTACATGTAGAAACATTTTTTTTTATAACAAAGTTGGTCCAAGTTCAGTAAAACTACTCCCACCATGTGCGAGTGAATCATGCACATCTTAATCGTGACACAAAAAAATAGGACAAAAATTTCTTAACTGTAATACATGAAATTTTTTAATCAATTAGAAGTTATCAGACATAATAACAGCACATAAACTTCTTAACTGTGAGACAACAAATTTCTTAACTTAAACGTAATATTAAAGATTCTATTTAAGTTTAAAATATTTTTTATAATATAAAAAAAATATATGTCTAAAAGATGAAAATGGCAATGTACTCATGCTCACACGGATCATTAGGATCAAACATATGGCTGACTACGAAACTTTGAAAAAGCAGGTAAATACTTCGCATGACCGTGTCTTATGTATAACCAACCACTCAAAGGTCTCAATGAAGATCACCATCGTCGTAATATGTGAAGGCTATAAAATTGAAAGGGAGTGAGAACTTACAATTCCTAACGCTACAAAGAAAAAGTCAAAAAATCCATGAACCCTATCTCTTACATACCCAACAAACTCGATATTCATGTAATATAAGTACACCTTTTTATCACACTTAATAGGATTAAGTACTATTTTGGTTTTTATGGTATTCAGCGAAAATCAAAATTATCCCTAAGGTTTTTTATTCAAAATCGTCCTTAACGTTTATTTTATATTTTAAATTCGTCCCTACGGTTCAAAATTCTTTCTAACGATAAAATTGTCCCTTAGAATGTATCACCTCCACCATTGTTGCTTCCCTTTTTATGATCATCACCACTAACAACATTAGAGGTTTTTTATTAAGTATAAAAAACCAAAATTTTAAGTAGTGATTTAACAAAAATAATGTTATTGGATTTCAAAAAGTTTTTACTTGGAAGTATTGTTGATTATCACATGTAAAGAGAAGCAATGGCGGTATATGTGATGTAATTCGAGCAGCGATTTTGTCTTTTAAAAATTTTGAGATACGAATGATGATTTTAAAATAAAAAAAAACGTTAGAGATAATTTTGAACACAAAAAAATCTTAGAAATGATTTTGATTTTCGATTAAAATCATAAGCACCATAATATTATTTAAACCCATTGAACAAACATTAGAATAATGCAGTTGTCATTATCTAATGTACCACTAAATCATACATATATAATCTCAAACATCGAAGTCATTCATCCACGTTATCAACCTTAAGTCAAGATATGTCATTTAAATATCATAGTCAACAAATGAAATGATTCATGATGCATGCCTAATTTTCTACTAACCATGCACTTATCGATCGTATCATATATAACACACGACATTTGCTCACTATTATCCAGACTTTACATCATAGTTTTTAAACCGTGTCAAACCGTCTGGTCGGACCGAAAAACTGAACCCATGGCCGATTCGATAAGGATAAAGGATAGCACATTCGCACTTGAAAAAAAAACCGATGAGAAATGGATTGGACCGGACGTTTTTGTTAAAACTCGGTAACTCGACTGGTATGGAGAAAATCGAACCGGGTCATTTTTTATAAAAAAGCAAGGATGTTGTTTTCTTCCTTAAAGAAAAGAGTGAAAACTAAAATTCTAAAATCCCTAAATCTCCAATCTCCATCCTCACTCTTTTCAATTCTCATCTCACTCACTGGCACCTCAAAGCTCACTTCAGGACTTCACACCGCCTGTGTTGTCGTCGTACTGCGAGTGCCTACGTCTCCGCCGTGTCATCGTCAACTTGCCTGCGTTGCGCTGTTGCGTCCTCGTCGTGTCGTCGTTTGGTGGGTGTCGTGTCTCCTGCGCCTGCCTCCGCCCGACTTAGTTACACTAGATAGTTCAACTAAGTCATGTATCGACCAGCGGGGCCGACCATCAATTGAGAATTAATTGACTAACGGCTTATGGGAACTGGATGTCGAAAGATACGTGAGATTGAAGGATTAAGATGGTTCATTGTGGCAAAGACATGGGTGTTATCCTGGTTGTACGAATGACTAAATTATGGGGTCGCTCCCAAAGTGCGTGATAGATTGATCATTTGTTTCTCACTGAAAATGCGGTCGTTATTAGATTTCAGTGATGGGATCATCAGCACTTGTTTATTGGTCAAAAGATCATATGTAATTAGCAGTAATCGTGACGATTTGGCTTTTGGCATGATCGTGACATGCCGAAAGTAGGATCGTTACAAAAATCGATTGAGATTGAGTAGAATGAAGAGATTGTTGCTAAAGGTTCCCGATTCGGCCCATCGATGGCAAATGAGGACCGATTGGAAAATCCAAATCTAGCTATTGAGAATCAATTTTCTCAGAACAATATTCAAGCTCTCATGAAGTTTCCGAATCAACTATCCAGGCTTCAAAATTTGCAAAATCTGCAGTCTACTCAATGGACTCTACAAGTGCGCACTCATGCTGTAAGTGTGAACCTCGATTCGAATAATGTTTATTATCTGCATCTTGGAGAAAGCTTACGGATTTCTATTATCAATGTAACATTAACCACCTCGAATTATCATGCTTAGGATCGATCTACAAGATTAGCTTTGAAAGGAAATAATAAAATGTGTTTTATCGATGGATCTTTGCCTAAACTGAATGAAAATGATGTGGACTTTCTTGTGTGGGAGAAATGTAATACGTATGTGATTTTTTTGATAAATCTTACGCTGAGTAGTGAGATTTCTCAAAGTGTGATTTGAAATGAAAATGCTTGTGATATGTGGAATGATTTGAAACATTGTTATCATCATGGAGACATTTTTCATATTGCTGAATTGAAAGAGGAAATATATGACGTGAAACACGGAGAACTTAGTGTTACTTCTTTTTTTACAAAACTCCAAACGATTTAGGAAGAGTTGGATACAATGGAGCCTATTCCAAACTAACAATGTGGTGTTATTGTGAATATGGTTTAGGAATAGTCAGAATTTACGAAAGGAATAAGCAATTTGTTAAACTTCTTATAGGGTTGAATGAGGAGTATAATGGTGTTTAGTCTCAGATAATGCTTTTTAAACCTATGCTAGATGTGAATGTAACTTTTTCGGTGTTAACCCGGCAAGAAAGGCAACTACACTCTCTAGAAACGGTTAAGTCTCGAATTTTCATGATCTCATCCGATGTTATTGAAGGCTCAAGCGACTATAACTTTGGATACAGAGGAAAAGGGAAGTCTGGATGAGGTGGAGGTGATAAAGGAGGTAACGAACCTCCTAAAGTTTTCTCTTATTGTAACAAGGTTGTGCACTTAATAGATAGCTATTACAAAAAGCATGGATTGCCGCCACACTTCAAGCAGCAATCACAACTTCAGCAGGTAATGAAATGGATGATAGCAATGATGAATTGCAAGATTCGACTCAGAAGGGAGAGGTAAGAGTTGTCAAAATTTGTTATCTCAAGATCAAAGGGAATTATTGATAACACTCCTTCAACAAGGGAACCAAGTCACTACAAAGATACAACCCTAAACTCACACAAGAGGTATACCTATACACATTTTAACCATGAGCTCACATATTGCACACATACTCTTTACAAAAACTTTTCATGCACATTCCTCAGTAGTTGCATTGATAGTGGTGCTACTGGCCATGTTACCTTCGCACTAATTTTTTTTCCAGTTTCACTACATTTAACCGATTATGGTAAAATTACCAGAAGGAAGGCAAACACTGACCAAGATAGCTGAGACTGTGATTTTTACAAATAACCTGTATATAACAAATGTTTCGTACATATCAAGTTTTACTTTCAACTAAATGTCAATATCTAAGGCAACAAAGCAGTTAAATTGTCATTTTTCTTTTACTGACACAAGTTGTGAGATATATGACAAGATTACTAGGAAGATGATTGGGTGTTCTGAAGAATTAGATGTCCTTTACACATTGAAAATTAGTCCAAGATGTCCAGAATCAACATATGTATCTATATTTTTAATATTACAAAACGAAAAATGCTACAATAGGTTTCATAAATTCTGCATCATAAAAACATATAGTAGCATATACAAACAGTGTTGTAGACAATAATGTAATGTTATGGCATCTCAGATTAGGATATGTTCCTGAGAGCAAATTTGATGTAATAAAGAGGGATTATCCTCTAATTAATTTCACAAATTACAAAAATCCTTATTACTCTTGTCATTTTGCTAAATAAAAGAAATTACCTTTTGCTTCAAGTATCACTAGATCTGTAGCCACTTTTGGTTTAATCCATTTGGACATTTGGGAACCTCTTGCAATTCCATCCATTGATGGACATAAATATTTATTTAACAATGGTGGATGACAAATCTCGTTTTACTTGGGTTCATTTTCTGAAATTAAAATAAAAAGTTAATGAATTGGTGAAATATTTTGTTTCCTATGTTGAAACTCAATTTGGAAAATCCATAAAATGCTTCATGTATCACAGTGGGCTAGAGTTTACTCACTTCTTTCTTTGCCTCAAATGGTATAATTCATCAAACATCATGTGTGGAAACTCCACAACAGAATGGATGGTTGAGAGGAAACACCAACACCAATTAGACATGTCTAGAACATTGCTTTTTCATTCATCAGTTCCAAAAACTTTATGCACTTATGTTGTTAGCCATGTTGTCTACATCATCAATAGGTTGCCAAGTTCTGTTTTGAAAAATCAAACACCTTATACTCTTTTATTTTCTACTAAACCTAAGGAGTCTCAAAGTGTTTGGTTGTTTGGCTTTTTCCTCAACTCTCACCACACATCGAAAGAAGTTGGACAAGAAGGCAAGAAAATGTGTTTTCTTGGGCTATAAACAACACACAAAAGACTAGGCATGTTCATGGATCGGATCAGATCCGTAGATCTGCGGTAAAATCCTCAATCCGATCCGAAAAATGAGGATCTAATCCGACACGCATAATATGGATACGATCCGCAGTGATGGAGGATCGAATATTGGATTTATATGAGACATCCGCGTATCCGATCCACGAATCCGCATATCCCAACCCTACTTAAATAAATAAATAAAAATAATATATATATATTTATTAGTAGTATAATGAAGAAACCCTAGCACCCTCAACTCTCTAATATTCTCATTCTCTTACTAATCACTACCTTCTGACCACAAACACATCCACCCACAAGCACCGTCCCCATCCATCACCGCCACAAACACCGTCCCCATCACCATTTCTCCGCGACTCCGCCGACGCCATCACCCACCAAGCACCGTCCCTTTCCTGTCTTCATCTTCGATTCGCAGAATCAACTAGGAAAGGGGAAACCTCGTCGCTGCTTGAGGATCTTCGCCGCCTCGTCCCGTTGGTAACCACCGTCGTTAGTCGTGCTGCTCGTTGACGCTGTTAGAACCACCTCTGTTCTTCCTTTCTGCTCGTCGCGCTGCCTCTGTTCTTTGGTTTTGCACGTCGCCCCACCTTTATTCTTTTATTCTGCTCGTCACCGCCGCCTTTGTTCTACTTTTCTGCTTGCCGCTGCAGCCTACCGCCTCTCTGTCATCGCCCCCTTCTCGTAAGTCACCTCTGTTTTTCGCTTTTAACCCTAGATCGTTTAATTTTTCTTATATTTCTAGATTCTGATGATATATTCAAATAGATTTTGATGAGATTTTAACGGTTTTAACTTTTTTATAATTTTATTTTACTTTTAACAATAAATAATTTAATTTTTCTTATTTTTTCTAGTTTCTGATCGTAAGTTTAAACATATTTCTGTAGGGTTGAGATTCCGAAGATATATTCTGGTTTCTTATTTTACTTCAGGGTTGAGATTAAGGATTTTGAAATGGCTGAATCTACTTAGCAAAGTGGCTCTTTTTAAGGAAGATTATATTATATTGTCAAAGAATATTATTGTATTGCTAAAGATTATATTATCAAGGAAGATTTTACTGTAGAGTTGAGGTTTCTTAATTATGTTTGTCAAGGAAGATTATATGTTGTATTGCTGAATTTTAATTTGCTGAATTATGTGTTTGTATTGTCTTTGATGAATGATGCCTTTGGAGAAATGATAATCATAGTTGAATGAATCGGGTTCATGGCTTTTTTAAGCCAGGAAATATATTTTTTTCATTTTTTCCATATTTGCAGATATATCTGCAATCCGCGGATATATTTGCATTTGGATCGAATCGAATATGAAGGTCAAAAGTGCGGATATCATATCCAATCCGATAAAAACTTTGCGGATCAGATCGAGAAAATGGCCATATCCGATCCGATCCGTGTGCAGCCCTACAAAAGACTTTATTTTATATGAAGTTTTTATAAGAAATATGTTCATTTTTATGAATACATTTTTCCTTTTACAAACAAACTTTCATCAAAACCTGAATTACAGGAACAAGTCACTACTACTTTAGACACCACAATTCATAATTTTGATATTATTGATGACAACACTTTTACACCAAATATCATTCATCATGATACACTTCCACACACGCAAACATTTCACTCTCCACAATATGCATCATCTATGTGTAATGTTTGGTTGATTATCAATGTGCATACTTACCATTGAGCACACATTCAATCACTAACAAGTATCCTATCTCAAAATATAACACTTACCATCTTTCAGCTAGCTACAAAAGTTTACACTTGATGCGTCCTCCATCTCCGAACCTAAAACATACACAGAGGCCATACAACAATCTTGTTGGAAGAATGCTATCAATGCTGAACTAATTACTCTTGAAAATAACAAAACTTGGGTTGTTACCTCTCTTCCTTCTAGGAAGAATGCTATTGGTTCCAAATGGGTGTTCAAGGTGAAATTGAATGCTGATGGAACTGTAGAATGCCGCAAGGCGAGGCTAGTGACCAAGGGTTTCAATAAAAAAGAGGATTTTGATTACTTTGACACCTTCAATCATGTTGTAAGGATGATAACGCTTCGGCTCCTACTCTCAATTGTCGTTCATAGAAAGTGGCATTTATAGCAATTGGATATGAATACAGCGTATCTTCATGGAGAATTATATATATATGTGAAAACGATTATGCTATATGTACACCTCTTTCCTCGAACAAAGTCAAAACAAGTGAATTTTGCTCACTCTCATCCCACGCGCACGAACAGAATTTTATTATTAGAACGAACAGAAAATTTAAAAGCAAACGAACAGATTTTAAAACATGTTCATGTCAACTGTAAAAATATGTTCATTATACATATAAATTTCTATTCGTTTTTAGCGAACAGTAACAACTTGGTTGGACTTGGTTGGAAAAATAGGTGTACGTCTAGAATTATTCATATGAAAATACCCGAAGAGTTGGAAGCACCTCCAAATTTTGTTCGCAAACTCATCGAGTATTTATATGGACTCAAGCAAGTGAGTAGGTAATGGAATACCAAGTTGGTTTCAATGCTTATTGTTTCAGGATATGTGCAATCCAAGGCTGATATTCACTTTTTACTAAGCAACTAGAATTTGATTTTACTATTATCTTAGTATATGTTGATGACCTTGTCTTGGTGGGAAATACCAAGCTGGTTTCAATGCTTATTGTTTCAGGATATGTGCATTCCAAGGCTGATATTCACTTTTTACTAAGCAACTAGAATTTGATTTTACTATTATCTTAGTATATGTTGATGACCTTGTCTTGGTGGGAAATAACATTCAGGAAATCAATAGTATTAAGAAGATTTTAGATGATCGTTTCAACATTAATGATTTGGGGAAACTCAAATACTTTCTTCGGATGGAATTAGCCTACACCACTAACCTGTTAGAAAAATTTGGATTGATAGATGCAAAATCGGTGTCCACTCCCATGGATTAGTCTATTCACTCATTAAAAACTTCATGTGACACTGTCAGACTCAAAACCATATTGAAACTTAATATGGAAGCTTCAATATTTAACTAATACAAGTCCTGACATTGCCTTTGGTGTGGGGGAGCCAAGCCAATATCTAGAGTCACCAACTACAAAACCCAACAAAGTTGCCTTGAGGATTCTTCATTACCTCAAGAATGCTCCAGCCATTGAACTCTTTTTCCCTCTTAAGAATGATTTCACTTTAATAGGTTTTGTTGATGCAGATTGGGCAACATGTCCTGACACACGCAGATCGGTTTCTGAATATTGCTTCTTCATAGGAACCACCCTGATTTCTTGCAAAAGTAGTAAACAGCAAACCGTGTCTAGATCATCATCGGTAGCAGAATATAGGACTCTTTCCAATGCTACTTGTGAAGGAAGTTGGCTCATGTGGTTAATTCAAACTTTTGGTGGTGAGAATCCTAAATCATTTATGTTGTATAGTGATAGGCAATTAACACTTCACATAGCTGCAAATCCAGTTCTTCACGAACGTACTAAGCACATTGAGGTTGAATGTCATATCGTTCGAGATAAAGCTATAGAAGCTGTGTTAACATTGCTGCTTGTTACCTCTGCGAACCAAACAACCGACTTGCTTATTAAGACACACTCTCCTAGTCCTTTCAATTAATGTTTTCACAAAGTAGGATTGTTGGACAGTGGGATGTTAGTAGAGCCGTCAAAACGAGTCGCGACTCGCGAGTCGACTCGGATCGCTCGTAAATATGGGCGAGTCGAGCCAGTAAAATCACAGCTAATTTAAAAGCGGGTCAATTTGGCTCGGACGGTATAACTCGCGAGTTAGACGGGTTCGGGTCGAACGGGCACGGGTTGGCTCGTCTAACTCGTTTTTCCTTTTTTTCTATTTTTTAATATATAAAGTTTATTTCGGTACATAAATTTTATTTTTTAAAATTAGTTTGTTAAATTTTATATAATTTAATATAAAAATATATTAATATGTGAGGTATATTTTGGATTTTTATGGATATAAAGTAAAAAAAAATTAAAATTACATAATAATTATATTTTTTTAAGAAAAACGAAATAGAAAACGAGTTAGACGGATCGGCTCGTTTAACTCGTTAACTCGGACGAGTCGAGTTGGATTGATACTTTCTTGACTCGTTTAAAATACGGGCTAACTCATTTTTCAAATTTTGACTTGTTGTTCGGGACGGGCCGGCTCAGATTTAGCCCGCCCGTCCGTTTGACAGCTCTAGATGTTAGCTGATATAATGTGCACAGTTATTTATGATTAATTAGTTAAGTTTTCACTCTGGTTAACACTTTAGTTACCATAGTTAAATATTAGCCTACTCTAGTAAATAGTTTGAGAAATAGGTTAGGTGCTTCATGGTTTACGGTAATTCAATTATCTTAACTGTTGATTTTAATTTGTATATATTTTAAAATTATTTTATAATTGAAATCAACGGTTAAAATTATTGGATTACCATATACGAACCCGACCTGCTTCCAATAGTTTGTTACATGTAGTCACTTTAGTGTAGCTGTATAAATAGTAGTGTAAACTCATAATGTAACTATGGTTTTCCTTTATTCCATAGCAAGTAATCTTCATTTCCATTCCTTTCATTATGTCTCTCTTCTCTTGCCTTTTCGTCAACTCCCTCAAATGAAAAATTGATTTCGTCTTAGAAAAGTCAATTGATTCAATTTTAAACATAATAGTTGTTTGATTTTGCTAGAAAGTTTACAGGATTTATTCCAAGCATAAAGAATCGATTGTATGGCAAAAAAAATCAATTCTTTTTTATTACCCTATTTAATTTAATTTTTATAATTTCATATATGAATAACATTTATATTTATATATTTATAACATGTAATATTATACATTTAATTTAATAACAATTAGTAGATAAAAATAAAAACTAAAATAAAAAATTATGACTACCAATGATTATCTAACTTTAACTACCAAAAATCAACTTGAGTTGGTTTAATAGGTAGCTCACTAATCTTCTTAAACAAATGTTCGGGATTCTAATCTCATCTTATGCATACAACAACCTATTGGTCAAGGACAAACCCTTAAATGAAAGCTCAGCTTCGCAGCGAATTAGTCATCGACCTACCGAGTTAAGAGATAAAAATAAGAGTTTAATTTTGATGATATGGTAACACCTGATTGGATGTATGTGTAAAACTCTTTTACACTTGACGGTGTATGAAAATTAAATTCTAAAAAGAGTTTAATTTTAATGCATTGACGAAGTAAAGAGTTTTACGTAGTTATTCAATCAGATTCATGCGTTTATATGACTTTAGAAGTAATGAGTTTGAAAATTAATTGATTTCAATAATGTGGTAACACCTGATTGAATGTATCTGTGAAACTCTTTTACACTGACGGTTTATGGAAATTAAATTTTAAAAAGGGTAGTTATTTGAACAAGTGATTTTTGGCCAACCAAGTGCAACAAAGTGATTTATTTTTATGCTAAATAAAATATTATTTCGGTGTCAAATAATATAAAAAAATGCACCTAAATAAAGTTCTATTTGACACCGAAATAATATTCTATTTAGTATATAAATAAATCACTTGATTGAACTTGACTGGCCAAAACTACTGATTCACATAAAATTATTATTATAACTACCAATTTTTTTTCATTTCTATAGAAAAAATCACTTATAAAAAATTAAATCTTTTATAACTAAAATTATAATTTTCTCTAAATTCCAATTTAAAATCATATCAAATTATGCCAAAATAAAAAAATCAAATCAAATTATTATTTTTTAATTATTGGGAATCTCAAACCCTATCTCTACCCCCACTATAAATACACCCCCTTCCCTTATTTGGGCATCATTCTTCTCTTAATTGTGATGGCCACCAACCAACTTTTTCAGATCTGATCCTTCTACCCAATCCTTCCTAAATCTATAACACTCTCTTACCTTTTAACACAAATAGGCCTTTGGCGTCGCCATTAAGACCATCACCGCTTCTTTTTGGTCGCAGGGGGATGCTTGGTTCCGTCTCTCCTCACCAATTGCTGCCAGATCTGTTTGACCCTCCTTTAGCGTAAGTGGCTTCTTTCTCATTCTTTTGTGCAATCAATATATTTTCCCTTTTTACTAATATGTTAGATCTAATTATTTGTAATCTAACTAATTTGAAGGAAAATCATGTCAACTCCATATTAAAAATCAACCATCAAATTAATTATTTATATATAATATATAATCGATATGATAATTAAACTTTTATGTATATAAATTACTTATTACCAACATAAAGTTTATAAGTTGCTTGGATAAAACTATCTTACCTTTTCATTGTTTAAAAGTTAAATCTTTTTAAAGGAGTTAGTTTATTCATTGCATTTTAAGGACCCTTGAAATTTTGGTAATTTTGGGATCTAATTTAAGTAAAACAAAATTTGAGGGGTTAATGTGAAATAATCTCATATTTAAGAGCATCTTCAATAGTACTATTACTTTTAAATTTATTTTGGGTCCCACAATATGCCATGTAAAGATTTGTGGAACCATATATGATTTGTAATAAATATGAGATTTATTGCTCCAATGCTTGGTTTTAATTTAATATCAATTTGGGTTCTACATAATACTACTTAATTAATCTACATTTAATGAGTTATACACATGGCACATCCTAATTGACATTCCTGATACCGATATCACTTTTCTTATTCCTTTCAATGCATGATTCAATATCAACTCAGTTCATTTATCATTTCAATAAAAATTGATACCAAAAAACATCCCATTGGAGATGCTCTAAAGAATTATTTTAAGTATTGACTCGATACACTTAACTAATAATTATATTAGTGATTGTTTTTTATGGCTTGAATTTGTGACTTTGAAGTCACACAGAAACAACTCAACCCTTATTTTTAAGTTCCTCTTCACATTTTATAACATCAATAGAGATAAAAATTGAGTGATTAATTTTAGTTTTTTTTAGCGTTAAAATTTTATATATATCTCGATCTCGGCGAAAAATGAGTTAAGTTTAAATGAGTCAAGTTTAGCTGAGTCCGACTAAATTTACATTTTGACTTACAAAAATTGTGCTCAACTTATTGATATTTGATCAATTAATATCAATAATTTGATTCACCTTGATTTCCCACCTTAAAATCGACATAAATTGCACCTCAACCCCTTCTACTTGATATAAGATAACAAAAGAGCTACAAGTTAGGACATTTGGAGCCCCTAATTTCAATATACACCCCGCTAATTTAGATGTGATTTTCTTTCAGCTAATGTGGCTATGAATACCTTGACTATGGGGGGAAACATTAATCACAAAAATTATGCCTCTTGCTCGTTTGATGGTAGAGAAATGTTAATGTTATTAAAAGATCTTGCTTTAGATCCATGCAATGTGAAGCCATCCAAAAGACTTGAGAATCAAATTCTCAAAATACGCACACTTTTGAAAGCTAGTGTCGAAAGATCCCAGGTGTAGTATTTCAAGGATTAAATCTTCTATAAATTTATACTATGCTAGTTATTGAATCTTTTTATATTTTTTATGCATACTTTTCAAAAGCTTGAGTAAACTTAACAAAATTGATATTTCTCAATTTGGGTAAACCCCAAAAATATCCACCTATATTATCTTGGCATGGGAAAAAATTCTTCCAATTTTATTATCAACAAAAATATTCTCAATTTAAAATGGTTAAATTACTATATTATTTCCTATAATTTCATTGAGCTTTCAATTTAGTTCCTATATTTTTTTTTTCATTCCAACGAGATTATTGTACCATGTTAAATTTTATAATTAAGTGTAGTATAAAAATACTAGATACAATAAAATATTTCGTTATATAAGAGTATAATTGAATATTGTTCATAGATTTCCCTTTAATACCTTGCATTTTCTCTAGTGGCTTTTGTTGATTTCTTTCTCAGTACTAAAACATTTTTATATATAGAGATATAGAAGAAGAAAACCACCACATAATTTTTCTTTCCTTTTAAAGATTAAATCACACCATTTCGACCCTCTATAATATGATATTATATAATTGATTAAGAGTAAAAGACATATAAGTTATTGAAAATTTGCATGGAGGACAATTAAGTCCTTCAAGATTGAAAAATACAAATTAATCCCCGAGCAGTTGAAACACATGACAATTAAGTCCTTCTGTATAATTTCAAATAGTTAACCTAACGGTCAATGCTAATGTAGCTTCAAAACATATGATCTATTTGTTACGGTGTTTACATGGCCTATTTTACGACATCATTTTGACATTTAGCCCAAACTATGTCATTTTCTAACGAGCCATGTTAGCACCGTAACTGATAGGTTATGCATTTCTAAGCCACATTAGCATTGACTGTTAGGTCAATTGTTGGAAATTATACAGCAAAACTTAATTTGTATTTTTCAATCTTGAGGGACACAAGCAAATCTTTAGGGAGTTACATATCTTTGATTAATGTAACATTTATCACATATTAGATTCACATATTCTTTGGGCTATATTTAAATAACCCAACAATTATGTTTGTCCTCATAACTGAGAATAGTCAATGTTAACTCAACAGAAATTAGGGGTAATAAAACGAGTTAAATATGTCAAAAGGACGAGTTGAGTTGAGATTTTGAACTCGCTAAAATAAAATAACCTGCCAAACTCACGCCGCAGGGTCCGCAGGCTTTGGTTAGGTGGGGTAGGTGTGCCAAGAGCATTATTTTTATTGAAAGGGTAAAATTGTAAAAGTGTGATGAAATTAGGGTTTTGTAATTATTCCTCTCCATTTTCTCTTTACTCTCTGGCTCTCTCCTTAACCCATCTCTTCTTTATGACTCACACTCCCAACATCCCACCCTCTCCCAGAGATCTTCTCCATCATTAAATCACCTCCACTTGTTCATTCTTTCTTTGCTTCTCACCCCCAACCAATGATATTGGGTCTTGTGCGTTAGGTTCTAGTACTAGCGGTGTCTTCTTCGACAATTTCCAGCATCAATAAAGGCGGTGTGTTAATTAGAGGGCTCCAATAGTGTTGTTCTTGTCTGGGTCATCTTCTGCTTTGCAACAGGTTCTCCAACAGCGACGTCTTCTCCAACTCTCTGTCTTACTCTTTGATCTACCTTTAGCGCAGTGCCTTCTGTTCTCCTCGATGTAGGCATCTCATTTTCTACCTCTCTAATTTGTCTCTACAATTTGAATTCCTTGTATATCCTCTGCTCCTAGTCATCTTCTTTCACCAGCGACTTTTTCTCACTTCGGCTTCAATTTGTTGTTTTATGTAGAATCTTCTTCCATATATATTGGAGAAATGTTGGAGAAATGTGATGTGTACAAGTCTTTGTTATTAACTAAATCCGACTAAGTTAGATAATAAAATTAAAAGTTTAGATATGTGGGTGAGTGAGAGTATGTGTTACATCCTTTAGACTTGGTTTACAAAAAGACCTTTACATGTAGCACGTCTATATATATTGAGTTTCAATGGCGGATGGGAAGTGATAAGGAGTGAGGTTGATCAAGGATGAAAATGAGTTTGTGAATTTTTGGCAATTTTGTATAGTTTAGGTAGTTTGGTCAATAGAATTCTATTTTTCACTTGCACAATATTAGTTTCAATTTTTCATGGATAGATTTATTAACTTTAAAAACATTTATGTGTAGCAATTATAGTTGAGTCTCATTTTTTGTCATGAAAACTATAAATTAATTTGGTATCGATCAAAGGTGGTGTTAGTTAAACAAAACTACTCAAAATGTTTGCTAAAATTATCCAACAATTATTCATTTTGGTTAGTTTTGTTGAACTAATTGAATTTTTTTATAGATATTTAATTAGTTTAAGTCTTTCACACTATTTTACAACTTTTGAATTTTGCTAAGGAATTAATTTTTTTTTAGAGTAATTACTATTCTTGAGGATTTAAAGTTGGAACTTTAGTACTTTAGATTTCAAAATACCCAATATAGTGTTCAACTTTTATTTCTATTGGGCAATACAATCATGCTTATAATTTTTAGAATATATATCCAAATTAGTCCTCAAGAAATTTTGAAGTGGACATTTTGGTCCCAAACAATATTAATTATCAAATTAGTCCTCAGTTTTAGTAGACGTTAGATACTTTGATTCCTAACAAAATTAATTTCCAGATTAGTCCCCAACGTTAGTAGACGTCGGACACTTTAGTTCTTCCTTCATCTCCTTCATCAATCATTAACGATCCGATTCGACGTGACACGTGAAGCTGCTTAGTCACACATTAAGCGACACTAGACAATGTTTTAGAGGGATCAAGCAGCTTTACGTATCGGACCGTTAATGGTTAACAAAAAAGATTAAGAAATGACTAAAGTGTTCTATTAACGTTGGGGACTAATCTGGTATTTAATTTTGTTAGGGACCAAAATGTCTGACATCTACTAATGTTGGGACTAATGTTGGGACTAATCTGGTAATTAATTTTGTTAGGGACCAAAATGTCAACTTCAAAATTCCTTGAGACTAATTTAGGTATATATTCTAATTTTTATATAGTAAAAATTTTCAAAACAATTCCTAAAAATTTATAAAAACTTTAAAATTATCCCCCTAAATGTTAAGGAATATTTTCTGTATTTTGAAACTTGAAAAACTAAAGAGTTAAATCTTGAAAACCTCAGATAATGTTTTTGGTTAGGATTAGTATTTTTTAACAAATAATTAGCCAAAAAATATTGTCTTGAGATTCTTCATTAGCCAAACCAGAGGAAGCGGAAATTTAAAGGGGTGGATGCTCCAATGAAGACTATTATTGTCTTGAGATTCTTCATTTTAACCATTGGACGAAGAAAGGAAGGATTTGATTGTATTATTTTACAAAAGTGTTACTTTTATAAAAAGTGTTGTTTTTCTTTTTAAAATGTTTCTTTTTTATAAGTCACACTTTTAAAATGTGGTTAAATGTCAAATCTTCATGTCATCTTCATTGGAGTTGTTGTTACTTAAAGAAAATGATAATGGTTTTCAGATTATTATTTGAAAAAGTTTGTTTCCAATTTAAGTAAATATATAAAATTGTCTTCGCTAAAAAGACAAATTATGATTAATATAAGGGAGCTTATTTGATAGAGATATAAATGATTCTGATGTAAATTTTAATCGAGAAATGTGAGGGCTCACATTTGTATATTAGTTTAATTTTTGTGGGATGTAAGGCGTAATATCATTATTATAGGAAAATCTTTTATATTTGTATCAATTTACATTTGTCGCGAATAATTTTTTTTAATATAATAAGTACTGCATTTTCGTATATCACGTTATTACTGGTAATTTGAAAAACAAAATTAATACTACCTAAGCAAAACAAAAACAAATCAATAGCTTTCTAGAGCTTTTGACTAATTTTTTTATATATCTGTCCATATCAAAATTAATTTTGTTTTATTTTTTTTCAGAGAAAGAAAAAATTTAACCAGCGTGAAAATGGCTTCAAATTAGCTGCAACTCTTGGATCCTTCATGGGAGAGAAATATGATATCCAAAATGCCAAAATTCAGAAAAAAGGTGAGTCCTCTTGTCTTTCACTCCATTCCTTAGAAAGCTGGGGTCCTTCAGCAATTCATGAAGGTGTTGCTCTTTCTACTTTAAATGATTGCGCAAAGTGTTGCAGTCTTAGTAAAATGTCAAACCCAATGATCAAATGGAACTCGAAAAGCCATAGTGAAGATCTAGTAACAAGTAGTAGTTGTACTAATAGCACCGCGACCTTAAGCCATGATGAAACAAATCCAGAATTCTGGAATGAAGTTTCGAGTGAGGCTTTGCATTCGACAGAGTTAAAGGAAGACGAGGAACTTGATCCTCCAAGATTTGTTATTCCGATCGGGCCTAGATTTCAAGCCGAAGTTCCAAGATGGGAAGGCACAACTACTCAAAGGCAGCGTAATTGTGATAATATGAAGTGGTTAGGAACTCAAGATTGGCCAATCCCGGAAATCACACAATCTAATAGAATGTGTGTTGGAAAAGGTAGGCCTGATTCATGCTCTTGTGATGATCCAGGGTCAATTGATTGTGTTGAAAAACACATCAATGAATCAAGAGAACGCCTAGAATTAGAGATTGGTAAAACTTTCTCAAGGTGGGAGTTTGATGAGATGGGAAAAGATGCTTCAAAGTCATGGACGTTGGAAGAACAAAAGGAATTTGAATCTCTAGCAAGATCAAATTTGCAATCAGATGAAACAAATTTTTGGGATCTTGCTAGGGAGCACTTCCCAAACAAATCTATGAAGAGCTTGATTAATTACTATTATAATGTCTACATCCCTAGGCGTATGAGCATGGAAACAAGATCTTCTTCAAATGCAGTTGATAGTGACAATGATCAAAGTGAGGTCTACAAGAATGATGGCTGCTCAACTTCAAAGATGCGCATTGTTCCAATTTGCAAATTCCTCAAATCAATGACTAAAAAGTTGCCAGGTAAGCAAGTTTAAGAATCATCAATTAGATAATTTAGTTTAGCGTGATGGAGTCAATGACTCCTATAAAGTTGGTTGATTCTTTATGAATTGGCCGCCTCATCAATGTTTTGTGCTTCAAATGTACTTTTTTTAGTTATTTTCTTTGGGGTAAATTTGCTTCTCTAAATCTCTTTCTTAACTCTATTGGATGTTGCGAATTGAATTAAAATATTCGCATGAAGATATCTTTCTATGAGTATCCTCTGTAAAAGGAAAATCAAAAGTAGAAGAAGCATTAGAGTTTTCTTTGTTCATTCGTTTTTGTTCGTGTGACGATAGAATATTGAGAGTAGTCTTTAGATGGGTCCAACATCTTTCTTTCAGATCTTAAAACTCTTATTTATAGATAATTTTAGCAATTAATAGCTTATAATTGCATCTAATAGAAGTTATTTTTCAATAATCGAATATATCCTACATGCAACTACTCATCCGTCACTAACGACCCTTTGTCGCCATGGCTTGTATATTCGTTGAACTCGAAAAATTGTTGATATGATTCTTATATTGTTTTGCTTTAGCATCGACATGTCCCCATGGTCGAACCTAGAACTTTTGGTTAGAGGGGGCCATATGAAAGACATAACAATAAAATTAAAGGGCCAATTTATAAGTTTTACTGTCTAATTTTAACGGTTGATAATTAGTCAAAACATTTTTTAAAAAATTTAAATCGTCCAATTTTAATCCCATTTCTAATCATTAACCCAAGTCTAACCAAACCTCAAACATGTTAATAAGCAAAGTTCCAAATCCTCCTAACCCCTCGTTTCGCCACCACCACTGCATTCGCTGCCCTATCCTTCACGTCACCATTTCTACCACTACCATAATAGCACCATCCCCCAGCTCACCACTACACCCACCTCCACCATACCAACAACTCACCAGTGTTTCACTATAATCCCCCTCCCCTCCCCACTGTTTATGTGTTTCACCATTGTCCCATCCCATTTGTTATCGTCATTACAATAACTCACTACATCCAAATCTCCACCATTCACCCGTTACACTCGAGGCAGAGTTAGAGGTGTTGAGAGAGGAGGCCGAACCACATGCAATCATATAAGATGATGGAGCTAAAGGTAGACATAAAGGGAAGGGGTAGAGGGATGGAGAGGGAGGTAGAGGTGAGGCAAGGGCAAGGGCAAGGGCAATGCCAAAGCAAATGTAGAGTGAAGGGAGAGAACAAGCGAAGAAGATGACGAGAGAGAGATTGAGAGGAGCAACGAAGGTGACACACATAACGGCGATAACAGCGACAAATGAGGAGAGCTATGTATGATGATGATGGGGTTGGTGCCATGCAGTGAGAAGGAAAAAGATGGGATGGTAGTGTGGGTGGTGGTGTGGGTGCATTTTGGTGTCTAGGGTGGGATTTGGCCATTTGAATGGGGACGAGGTTTGGATAAGGGTTAAAACAAGGTTAAAATTGGGTGTAATTTTTGAGAAAATGTTAATTAGGGATCATTCTAAGACATTTTAAAATATTAAGGACGAAAAACTATTTTATTCAAATTACATGTATTTCATTTTGAAAAGTACGTGTACGGTTGTGTTTGTTTTCAGAGATAGAATAATACACGACACTGAAAACAAGACAAGATAGGACAAAGAAACAAATTAGTATTCTGGTATTTTATTTGGTAATAAAATAAATTAAGATAGCTCAAATAATAAAAAAGTCTAATTTACCTTGATATTTTTAATATTAAATTTAGAGAGAAAAATAAAATGATAAAAAACGTAATTAAAATTGATAGTCACCATAAAAGAAAAAAAATAAGTTGTATCTCCGTTTAATATTTCTGTATTTTTTCTATTAGGATGGATACAATGTCTCTGCGCATATCTCATATGCCAAACACAATTTTATGTTTCTCATACGAGTCATGGGGAGGAGAAAAGTGTTGAAATTACTTGTACATCACATTAGTACTTTTTCGCTTGTTTTGTTCAAAACTAAGACATGGTTCTGCATTTGTGTTACAAATGTTTTTATATTTGTTCGGAAAGTAATGCTACGAAACCAATGTTAAGGAAAGAGAAAAAATAATATTAGCTTCTAATTGTCTCTTTAATATTGGCTATTAAGACTTTAAATGCGCATGTATTTGTAAGTTGTAACAAGAATGTTTTTAATGTTTTTATCAATTATGCGTTACAATACTAGGTCAAAACATATCAATGTTGTGAATTTTCGATTTAGTACTTCAATAAAAAGGAATCAACCGAGTTAAAACTCAATTTGGCCCTTGGAATTTGAATCGTAAGTCAAATTGGCCCTTGAAATTTAGAGTTACTCAAATTTTACCCTAAAATTTTAAAACATAACTCATATTGGTCCCTGACCCTATTTCTATTAAATATGTGCTGACATGTAACATTTAATGACACAATGGCATATATCAAAACTTGTGACATGTCTGACATGGAAAATTTATTAAATGACTCAATTTAGCCTCTTTCTATTCAATATAACTCTAATGAAATTGAAAGCTTGAATTCCTTGTGAGATGTAAAAGTGTTAACAGAACCATCTGCACCAAAATAAAATAAAATATAAATCATGATTTAACAAGTGCTCTAATCAAGTTTTAACTCTTAAAAATCATATACACCAAGTCATGATATTTACAATTCCAACTACAATGCTGCAACAACAACAAAAAGCCAAACAATTAACAATCCAAACATAGCATATTCTTTGACACTCATTCTTTTCTTTTGCGTAATGACAAGAGCATTGGAATTCATTATTATGGTGGTGGAAACTGTAATGGATGGAGGATATGAAAATGTATTTTTCACACTTTAATCACTTCTCTTGCCATCTATAAAGATAATTATCACATATGCATAAAAAAAACACAGTTCACAAGTATTCTGAACACAAAGTAAAGAGGATGTCTTTGCTAAACTTTCATTCATCCAAACATGAGAGCCACACTCTACTTAATGATTAACTAGCTAAGAAATACAAGTTCAATGATTTATTTATAAGGCATTTTGGGATATATTTACAATGTTTTTTTAGGGCAATGAGTTCTCAATTCTCATCTATATTAGTATATTATATACTGCAATAAAATCTCCACTCAGT
>JASCZI010242201.1:10063-22473 GCA_036250425.1 Stylosanthes scabra | reverse complement strand
GTACTGAGAATTCCTTTGAAGACGCTTCATCCCTTGGAGCTGAATACATGGACCTTGACCAGTCTCCAGCATCACTCTTATATCCACCATAAGCACCCACAAGAGGACCTACTCCCACAATGCCTGCAGTTGGACCCATGATTGAAGCACTATTTGCATATGCGCCAGGAGCAGCAGAAGTAAGCAGATGCTGAGACCGTGATGGATTATCATGAAGTTGGGATGCAACTTTATACAAAGCTTTCTTCACCACCACAGCATCTCCAGATATCTGGAGTTTTACAACCAATGATAAAGTTATACCACAAATGAAGGCATCTACATTGCAACAGTTTCCATCCAATCCAACTTACAAACACCAAATTTAGAAAATATTTTTTAAAAAAAAAGTTAGAACCAAACAACTCCACCTATGTTATACTTATGTTACATAGCCGATCCCATGCCCAGATAAAATAGGAGAGTTGTGTTAGGCCCTCGACAGCTAACATAAAAACTTAGTCAAATCTTCCGGACATGGACCAGAACCAAACAAACATCAACTATAAGTCTATAACTAATGCATCCGCAACACAAGGACCAAACTAAGACATCCAAAATAATGTAAACTCAATCCATGAAAATCCCTTCAGTTTGTTGAAAGCAATTGCTGATAATCGAAATGCCATTGCTAACATATGATTTGGGTTAACCTTATGTTCCTTGAATTTTGTTAACTAGTACCCAACTGACTACAGATTCCAAAAGCAGAAATTTTGCATACTTACTTTATTTTATTCAAGGCTTTGGCAAATTGTATATTTTGTATGTTTCTGTAAAACAAACCTTCTTTTCAATCATTTATTAATGCGCTTACAATATTGTTTACGAGTGGCAAATGGTAACACATTATAATATTATTCTTGTTATATAGACTATGAATGTAAATTCAGATAGACAATTAGACAAATACTTACAACAAGGAAATAATTTAATGCAGCGTTAATTATGAGAATTACCAAGATGATCCATTTAAAGGTAACTTACCAACCCGCGCACTAAAATTAATCATTCATAATATGTTAAGTTAACACATAATATGATAATTTCATCCCTTCTTTATCAAATCTTGTTGGCATGGCAATTGAGTGTTTAGCTTCAAATATAAATTCAGCACGAGTTCATTGAGTGTACCTGCACAAGTTCATCGTTGTTCAAGGCGCAACCAGGCAACCGCTCGTCCTTAAGGATCCGAATCTGCGCACCGGTGTCACTCCTGATGCTTTGAACAATCTGGCCCCCTTTTCCGATGACGCAACCGATCTGATCCGATGGCACCAAGAGCCTAGCAGTCACGTGCTTGTCTCTATCATCCTCATCACCGTTATAATCATCTTCGTCGTCGCCACCGCCGCCACGCAAATCTTCAGCGAGCACTCTTTGGTGAACCCTAAACAGCGCATCCTGCGCCGGCGACACAAAATCACCGCTATCCTCGAACTCATTCGTCTCATCCGAGACACTGTATATCATAACCACTCGCTCATCGCATCCCGGAACGGTCTCACCGATCCGAATCTTGGCCTTGGTTTCAGCCCTGAGCTGCTTGACAATGTCACCGCCGCGGCCGATGACGCTTCCAATCTTACGAACGGGGCAGAGGTAGCGGTACACAGTGCCAGTGTCGTCGGAAGGTAGCTGATCCCTGTCGTCGGAGGCGCTAGGGTTCCGGCGCTTGTTCCCTCCGCCATAGCTGTTGCTGGTGTTGTTGTTGGTTTCGTAATCGGAGTGAGAATGAGAGCGCTTACCGTTAGAAGCGGTTATAGCGGCCATAAGGGGGAAAAAGCAGTTACGTAACTGAATTGAGGTGGTTGGTTACTGTTTCAAGGGAAACGAAAGAGAAATTGAAGCGAGTTGAAGGAGAAGAGAGAATCCAAGTTGCAGTGGCAGGCTGGCAATTATAGAGTTTTTTAATATTTATACTTATTGCCACACCGCAGTGTTGGGATTTTTACTCCTTTCAGTTCTTTCGCCGCCTCACGCTAATAACCCTACAAATCCACTTGTTTCATTTCACCTTTCAGATATTTTTGCTTTAATTAAGTTTGCCAACATATTAATTTATATTATATATTAGAAAAATGAGTTTGTAATCTAGAAATTTTATCATAAAGTGCTACTTATTTCATTCTTGAAATTAATTTTCTATGAAATATCACTTTGGAATAAATTCCATGCAAAGTTTGGCCAATTAGTGATTTAAGAACACATACTACAAAAGAGCTAAAATTATCTTCTTTACTTTTTGTGACGAGAACTTGTTGGCAAAATCCTTAAGCTGCACCAATGTTGGTAGTGCCCCTGAATTTCAGACTCGAGTTCCTGGAGATCAAGTGCCATTATGGGATCAAGTGCCATAACTTTTTTTTTCTCATCTATAACTATTTTTTTTTACAAATTCCATATTATTGGGTCAGAAATGAGAATACAAATCTCTCACATTATCTCTTTTTGGGGGTCATGCTCCCAATTTATTGGTTAACGAACCATTTTCCAATTTGCATTCGTGGGCTTCAGCTCTTGACCCAATATTTGCAACGTTTATTTCTGGGTCAGCAGGATCCAATTTTTTTTTTAACATCTTAGTTAAAGAAGTGTTAGTTCGGGTCGGTCGATCTTGTGGGCCTGACCCATCTTCCAAAACAAATTTTGTGTTGGTTAGTTGGCTCTAATTTTCTAATGAAGCATCCAACAATCCTTTAATTACGGTTGAATTTGTTTACATAAAACATGTATTAAGTTAATATTCCAGAATTAAATTTCAAATATATATACATTATGGTATTATACTTTCAAAAAAAAAAAATAGTGCTCCATTGCTCCTCTTGAGAAATATTTAAATGACATATATTTTCCTCCTATTTATAAAACTTATACTCTCCTCTTTTTTTCCTTTCTCTTTTACAGGATTTTTAATTTTCCTTAACTTATTTTACAAAATAAAATACTTTAACTTGCTTCAAAAAATATTTGATTTATTTGTTTATGAATTTTATATTTTATATGTATATAATGCATGTGCATATGCATGTCCCTTCAGTTGGGGACATATTAGAGAGCGAAAGATCATATATTGGGTCACATTGATTAGAACCTTTTGTTAATGTTGAATTATGATGGGTTAGTCCCACATCTTTGAGAGCAAGGAGAAGTGAGGAGTTTATAAGATGAGAGACCTATTTACTAGACACCTTAAGGCTTTGAGTTAGATACTCGCGATATCGATTTTCTTCCATGCTATATGCTCGAGGTTAAAAATTATGAGCATAGGAAGCGTTTCAAGTATAACTGAGAATCAAGTATTTTTATATTTTAAACTCTGAAAGGTCTCCATAAGTTTAATTTCTTGTTGCTGCATGTTACTCTCATTTGCAGCTCTCTATTCTCTAACAATTACATCTTCCCTGACCTGAAAGATAACCCAAAACTGGAGATAGACACTCATGACTCATATATCAGCTAATTAACCGATCTAAAGTTTAAGGCCCATCAATTATAAAACAAATTAAATAGTTAAATAAAAAAATATTAGACTCCTTAATTATTCTAAACCCACTGAGTTTTCGGTACAAATCTTCATGCATCATGCATGTGCGTGTAGAGTACTGTAAAGCAAAGGGAATTTATCAAATCAATATTCATTTGATACATTAAGGATTACTAATTACCTAAATCAGTTTATCAGATTTTTAAAATGAGATATTTTACTCTAAATTTTTTAAATACACAAAGCAGTGCTTAAAATTTATTTATGAGAAATGCTACCTAACTAGCATAATATATTAATTCTAGTCATGAAATAACTATCGAGTAGTATATTTGCTTGTGATTAAAAAATTCAAATGTATCAATGAGTGTATGTAATACACTAATAGTTTAATAATGACTGATTTTGCTAGTTAATGTAAAGTAAATATGCTGATCACTAAGCTATTTTCTTTATTTATATTAGACAATATAGTTCAGCTCTTATAATTTTTATTAGTTGAAAGACAAAAAATCTTATAAACTTTTAAAAGAATATCAAAACAGTC
Organism: Stylosanthes scabra; assembly: GCA_036250425.1. Lineage (NCBI taxonomy): Eukaryota > Viridiplantae > Streptophyta > Magnoliopsida > Fabales > Fabaceae > Stylosanthes > Stylosanthes scabra. Next base: position 18,400 of record JASCZI010242201.1, on the reverse strand, counting down.
TTTTAATTTTGTATATTTTATTAAGAAGAAAATTATGTTATCTAATATAAATAGACATTAAGGACTTTTTTTTTTCTATTTTGAAGCTGGAGTTTGGATTTTAAAAAGGAAAAGTATAGGTAACCCAATATTTTTCTAACCAATAAATTAGCAAACAAAAAATAGAACATCTGTAATTATTATTTATAAAACATCCATAATAAAAGTTATAGAAGATCCGAAACCTAAAGCAACCAACAATAAGCCAACTTTGTAATTTTTAGAAACAAAACATCCAAAATCTAAAAAAATAAAACATCCAATTTAAATTGTTAGCCAATATTAACTGAATTTTTATTCGTTACCTAATATTATTGTTTTGGAAACAATATTCAAAGAAAAGTAACTCAACTAATAGCTATAGACCACTCTATTTAACATTTGCATGTATCTTCTACTCTTTGTACACTATAATATACTCCAAATTCACCCCCTTTTTTTCCCTCTTTATTTCCCTTATAAGAATTTACGTAAGAATAACAATAGCAAAGGTGAAAATTAAATTAAAGTTGCAAGAAAAGAATGCAATAACTTTAGATTGTAGTACCTTTTGACTTGCAACACTAAACACAAAGTCTCAAACGCATGTGCGCAACTTTGAAAGAAGCTATTGCTAATGGCTAATGTGATGAGGTTGATGCCCACAAAGCGTTGGTTTGAGGGTCACATTCAATAATGATGCTACAATGTCCTTATCTTCTAAGGCTGCTTTCTCACAACTAGTGCTCTAAATTTCACTCAAGTCTTTCTCGTTTCTTCTTGTTTTGGAACCAATAAATGGCTCATTTCATTTTATATATTATTATGATTTCTTTATTCAACATAAATTTCATTTGTTAATATTTAATACACCCATAAAAGAAAAGAAAAAAAAAACTGTACGAACAAATTAATGGATTGAAGTGAACAGATACTTGTTTTTTAACAAGTGATTGGTTTTAAATTCGAGTAAAATCTTTAATATAAAATTTACTCAAGGAATAGTTCTGAGAATAATAATAATAATAATTTTATCGAATAATTTAACAAAAACACTTATGAAAATTCTGGGGTAGAAAAAAGTACATACCAAAAATTTGAAGTAACAAAAATACACTTTAAAAATTATTAACAATGGATAAAAATGATGTATTATATGTATTTTTATCTATCATAATTAGGAATAAATGTCGTGTGTATTTTTGTCTATTATTAATTATAGTGTAATTTTTTTACTTAAAATCTTTTTTAGGTATTTTTTATTCATTTATTCCTATATTCCCCATTCAAGTTGTCTTTTAATTTGATCTAAATTTTCAAAATATGAGTTTCCTATAAAGACATTCTGTGAAAAAATAATCAAATACAAATAAAGTCGAGAAATATTAGGCTGCAACTTTTTTTCCCCTTAAAATAGGACACTACTCTGGAAAGGAAGGGAGTGAACCAATAGATCATCATAAAAGAGAATGATGAATGGAGAGAATTAATTTTTAACTAATTAAATCTTTGATTTTTTAAAGAATTTAGAGTCTAAATTTTAAAATTAAGTATTTAAAATTGAGAATTTAATTTTTAAAAATTTAGAATTTAAGATAAAAACAATTTATATTAAAAAATTAAAGTTAATGTTGGGTAAAAAATACTTAGTTATATATATTAATTGTGTGATGTATTCTTAGTATAAAATAAAGCAGTTTTATATTTAGTTGTTTACATCTAATTATATGTAACATTATTTAGCAAATATAACTAATTTTTACATTGACATGAAACCCTAAATATTCATTAAAAAATAGTAAAATTAGATGATTACAGGAATTTAGAAAAATTTCATGAAATTATAGGGATAAATCAATTAATTTTTAGGTTTTCTATTTTTATTGTACTAATATTTTATCCATATTCCATATAGGTGCGCCGACGCTAATTGTTTAGAAGCAAGGTGGAAAGAACTCTGATATGGTATAATAAAACGGGTCCAAGTTGTCAGAATTTATGATTGTTTAGGGTTAAATAATTAATTAAGCTTGGCACTTGTACGAATAGGCCTAACCAAACAACTTTTAGATCCGATCAGATCTCAGGTATGCCTAACTAATTATATATTCTGCCAAATCTAATTCTTTAGCCTTAATTAAAACCCACGAGTTGATCATTTTTTTTTTAAAAAAAAATTCTGATCTTCTGTACATTATTATTAAAAGAGTTCAGTTATAATGTATCCTAAAAATACATATTAAAATTATTATTAGTAAAATTTTTAATTTTTTAATAAGTATATTAAAAACTTAATTAGTTTTGTATATTTTATTAAAAAAAGTTAATTAATAATCTTAACATGTGTGTCATAAATATTAGTTAAACTGTTATTAAATAATGTTTTCTAATAAAATTTTATTTTAATATAATTATTGAATGAACGTTAATTTTCTCGCGTATATCTTAGTAAATCCTTAAAGTGGCTAAACCTAACTATGGATTTTTTATAAATAAATCTTAAAAATTTTGTATTTATTAAACACATTAAGGAAAATTATATATTTTTTTTTGTTATACGTTTATAATAATTATATACAACATAACATATATCAAAATTATACTGTAACTAAAAGATTTAAACTTTAATATTTATTAATTTTTAAAAATAGCATAAAAACAATTATGCATAATCACATTTGAAGACCGAAAGAGACTTTTACATACTTTTTCGGTTAATTTAAATTTTAGAGGTAAACAATTTCATGACAAATATATACATAATAATATGGGTATTGCAATTTAATTTATTAATTTAAAAAGTTGATTAAATAAATCATGTGCATATGGTTTTTGTTTTGTCAAATGGGAGTGGTGGGAAGTGGGAACACTTTTTTGTTTTTGTGTTGTTCTTTCTTCACTTAATGCACACGCTTCTTTGAATCTACGTAAGTCTTTTTATATATATTTTCAGCTGATATTAAATTAAAATCTTATCTTCTATACATGTACACATGCTTTATTTGAAATTCTGATTCTCCAAAACTAAATTTCCCAATATTATTATTATTATTTATGCATATATAGCATGCTCTATAAATTTATTTCACAGCTATAATATTGTGATACTTCACAGAAGTTGTCACACATCAGTGACCTAATTATAAAAGAGGCAGTAGCCCCACCCAATCTGTTCCAAAAAGATTTGTTACATTTCATCACTCTCTGGCAACCAATGTTTCATTAATGGACACATGCATGCATGGCTATATATTCAATTCCAGTAAATAAATAAATAAAATCCTTGCCATTTAATTTGTTTAACAATTTTATATAAATCAAAATTAGTGTTAGTGTTATTATATAAGGGGACAAGAGTCTAGTCAAGATGTTCTGAAATACAATAATATAATATATATGTGTGTGTTTATACATGTGAACAACTTGTTTATACTTCTAGTCACCAAAAAAAAAAAATTGTTTATACTTCTATACTTAATTGCATCTTAATCTAGCTAGTTCCCTAACAACTCTATTTGATTTGAAAGATTAAAGTGAAGTAAACTAAAAAGATGTAATTGATGTTGTTTCTTATTATTGGCTTTCTAACTTCTTTTATAGTTTTATTAATATTGTCTTTTATCATATTTTTAATTGCTTGGCAACAAGAAATTATTACCAAAACTAATGTAAGGGAGTGTTTGGATAAAGTAAGATTAAAATTTAAAGAACTTTAATCAGGTTAAAGAAATTGAAATAATGATGTAACTGATTTTTTTTTCAATTTTAAATTGTTTTATTCAGATAATTATTATATTAGTTGTACTTTAAAAATATTTTTTGGGAAGGATAACTAACTAGGTTATCTTTATTAATAGAAGAGTTAAATTCGAGATCAGAACTAATTATTTTTTTAGCTAATATCTGTCATTTTTTTAAATTATATTCTTTTATCAAAAATTTTAAATCATAATAGTAAACCCTAGACTCTCCAAAAATTAATAAGGGTTAAAGACAACAAAAACTTAAATATTATTAATTTATTATTTATCAATTATATAGTCAAATTATTCTTGATCCGTTTTAAATGATAACTAATACATATTTTATATTTTTAGTGAGAGAAATTTAAATTCCTTTGTTATAGGTGAAAACTGAAAATTTTATATTTTTAGTAATTAAAATATTTCTCAAAATTTCTTGAGAATTCAAAATATTTTTAGTTAAATATTGAAACATAATACTTTTTTAAAAAAAAATTAAACACACTCAAAAAATGCATTCCTTCTTTTAAATATCTCATCCAAACACACTCTAAGTTTATATGTAGAAATGATAAAACATGATTAGTGTCATTTTGGATTAAAAATTTAAAATGATGAACTTAACACAATCATATTTCATTCAATTATCAAATGATTTCTTCAAATGATCCCACAATTTTTAATTTTGCTAAAGTAAGTAGGAACATTTTGGATTTTATTTTTAACTAAAATAAGAAATTTTTATTTTTATTTTTTTTACTAAAAAAAATCTTTATTAAAATGAAAAAATAAGCTTAGAAAAATTTTCAAATATGTTATTCTGGACTTTCCTCATTTTCACTCGGTTTACTTTTCAAATTTTGAAGGCTTATTAATGGCAATTAGTAATGGTAGACCATGTGTTCCGAAAATTCAACTTAAAAACGTATAATTTTTTTTTTTTTTTAAAAATCTTGTAAATTGGTGTATGTCTCTCAATTCTCATAGTCTCATGAGTCATGTGTGGTAGGGCTAATTTGCTTTGTCCTCCCATGTGCAAAAGCAGGTACATTTTTCCATGAGATATTGACCCCACACCAAAAATTTTAAGGCTGAATTGCCCTCTGCCGACGAAATTAAAATTAACCTCAATGCTCAAATTAATCTTAATGTTTGAGTTTTGAATATGAAAAAAAAAAATCAAGATTTAGAAATAAAGACATACATGCATGCTCCTTGAAAGATATCTAATAATGCATGAATATATATATAATTATCTCTAATAAAGAGATATACTAATTGCAATTTCGTTTTAGAATTTTTTTTTAAAAAATACTAATTTAACCCAACACACATGGCTACTCCTCTTGTTTATAGAAATATTACAGTAGTAATTATATATTAGAGTTTCAATTTAACTTTTAAAATCTTCTGTATTATAATTTTAAATGAGTGAACCAATTTTATAAAATTTAAACTAAATTAGATGAATTTATGATTTAAATTTTATCATGATTTTTTGTTTTTATGTCTTTAGTTTTCTTTTTCAATTTCAAGTAAAATCTTAATTTTCTCTATTAATCCTACATTAATTAATCTTTAAAAGTTAAACACTATACTCAATAATGGGGCAAATTAAATTCAGTTAATTAGTTAATCCTCCTTCCACGATTTGGTTTTTAATTAACTAAGAATTTTGGGACAATGATAAAATTATTGACAATAACTAATCATCAGCTACAGCACTATATATAGTATAGCTAAATATAGGCCTATAGCTACTAATAAAAATGCTTAATTAATTAGAAATAAACAACAATTGAAATTTGTTTGCCATCTATTTCAATCCATGTTTATGAAGTGGTCTTGGCAATGGCATGAGAACATATTAACTTAGTTGGTACTTTGTGTCTGCAGATATGAGTAGATTTCACATGTTTGTAATTAATGACAATGCTACCCTTGCATGCTTGCCAGCCAAACATGTACATGTCTTTGCATATTTCTTAGCTAACTAATACTGTTCAATGAGGCCATCACACACACACACAGTACCTAATTGTCTCTCATAGGTACAATATTGTATCCATGTATATAAAAAATATCTGTACTATATATGATTGGAGCATATGAACCATTTAACTGGCAATAATAGAGTGTTCTTGTACTTGAATAATTGCATAAGTTATTTAATTTACTGCGTGCTGTGGCATGCACCTTAGTTTGTTATTTAATGTTAAAAATAAAATGCATGATTGATAGAATGTAACCAAGGACATAGAAATAATTTAGGTTAATAGATTCCAAATGTTTGTCTTTGTTAGCAAGAAGAGGAGAAACAAAATGAATAAGATATATAGTGTGTGTGACTTTGTCATATTGCAATTTATAGCTGAAAAATGCCTTTGATCGCATCCAATGTATGTATAATGATAATTTTGATGCCATGCATTCACAAGTCACAAGAAACGTTATCTTTTTCTTTGTAATCCAGTAATTTGTTGTATTCAAATCTATACCCCCAATTCTTATTGGTTGATACATTTTTTGTGTTGAAAAATACTATAAATAAGTGAATTTTTCTTATTATCTAATAATTTAATATGGTGTACAATTATTTTTATCGTTTAATTTTGATATATAATCTATGTAATTTTTTTACATAATCATTTAATTATATTGAGTTGTTTTTTATAACCATTCACGCGAGTAATATAAAAGATAATTATTTTTTCTGTTGATATACAATATAATTCAATACAAATGTAAAATTATTAATTAAAAATAAATTTTTATTTTTATTCTAAAATACTTTTCTCAGAAAAGTGATTCCCCACACCCCCTTTACAGGAGACGAATTTCACTGTAACATAAATTTGTCTTTTTTATTTTTTATTTTTTCTGCAGACAAACTTATCTTGTTAGTATGTAAAGGGTATCGCAAAGCTAAGCGTCATATATAGTACTGTGAATAATGCAATCCCATTTGAATTGTATTATACTACTGCTTATCACAGTATTTCCATTAGAAAATAAAAAGTTTTACCAATAAGTATATTAAAAGATTTTTTAGATATTAAAATGTAAATATTTCATATATTTTTTGTATTATTAAAAGAAATTTTAATTTTTCAAACAAAAAATATTATATTCTTTTAATAAATGTATGTACATAAAAGCATAAAAATAATAAAATAAAATAAAGTAAAGCCAATCCTCTTTTTTTATTTGTGTGCTGAATTTGCTAAAAAAATTTTAAAGGAAATTATTTTTATACTTTAAAATTAAATATTAACATTTAAGTTTTTCATAACAAATTAAGCATTAATTAAACTTTAGACAACATAGCAATCACCATGAATGTAATAAAGAAAGTGTTTTTCCATGAGAGTAGCTCAGTGTATTTTAGCAATTTGCATGGTCCCCAAAACCCTCAAATAGTGTCAGTTTTTGGATGTTGACTGAGCTCTATTTATTCCCTCACCAATCCCTCCCTTTCCCATTTCCTCAAACAACTCTTTTCTAAGCTAAGGTATCCCCCCCTTTCTTCTTACTAATTATTCTTCTCTTCTTTTTGCTTTCTTTCTTTCTTTCAATAATATAGACATTGCTTAATTACTTTTTGTTCAATTAATATATTACTCTCTCCAACAATGATAATAATAACAATGCATTTAATTTTCATACATATGCAGGAGTAGGAGTAAATAATAAATATGGGTGTTCTTGGTATTATCTTTCTTGTGGTGCTATATTTTTGTATGGTCTCACAACAAGTCCTTGGATATGGAAATTGGATCAATGCTCATGCCACTTTCTATGGTGGAAGTGATGCTTCTGGAACAATGGGTATGTATAGTGTATTAAAATTAAAGATATATATTTTGATGCATAATAATCATGATTAAAAGTAGTTAAGATGATTATATTATTCAAATCAGGTGGTGCTTGTGGATATGGAAACTTATATAGCAGTGGATATGGAACAAATACAGCAGCACTAAGCACAGCACTATTCAACAATGGATTAGCATGTGGAGCATGCTACGAAATAAAGTGTGCAAATGACCCACAATGGTGTCTTCCAGGCTCCATTGTAGTAACTGCAACCAATTTCTGTCCTCCTGGTGGATGGTGTGATCCTCCAAATCACCATTTTGATCTCTCTCAACCTATTTTCCAGCACATAGCTCAATACAAAGCTGGAATTGTACCTGTTGTTTACAGAAGGTAACTAATAACTTCATATCTCTATTATTATTATTATTTTCTTTTAATTAGGGCTAGTAAACACTTTCTTTTTTTAATTTGGCTTTTTATTATAATTGATTTTATATATAATTTTTGTGGTTACGAAAACTGCCGCAAAACAGTTATTAGTTGGACAAACCGTTGCTAAATATTTTGCTGCAGTTTAAAACTGTCGTTGGTATTGCAGTGAATGTATATTTTGATTTTTTTCTTCATATTTTAAATTTCATTTTTCTATATTTTATAAAATATGATGATGATATTGACCTTCATCATCATGATATGAAAAGGTCAACGTGAACATGAGAAATTAAAATGTATTACATTTAACATCACATAAATCCAG
>JASCZI010242200.1:24322-35758 GCA_036250425.1 Stylosanthes scabra | reverse complement strand
AAGTTTTTTTGATATCTCAAATATATATATATATATATATATATATATATATATATATCACATTTATTATTATTATTTTTTAATTTTTTTACCTTGATTATATTTTAGTTTAAAACTATTCTGTGTTTGTTATTTATAAGCTCTCTTACTTTTATTTTAAATTCTGATTTTTCCTCCTGAGAAGTTAAAGTCACATGCGATTGGATAGAATAAAAAAACGAATATATAAGAGAGAGAATTGGAGTAGCACCTATTATTGAAAAGATGATATAATCGTGTTTAAGATGGTTTGGATATGTGGAAAGAAGATCGACAGATCACTCAGTTAGGAGGGTGGATGAGATGGAAGGTGGGCAAAGAATGAAACGAAAAGGAAGACCTAAGAAGATCATCCATGAGGTGGTCAAAGGAGATCTACATGTAAACGGTCTTTCTGTAGACATGATATATGATAGAACTCAATGACATCATTTGATTCATGTAGCCGACTCCACCTAGTTGTACGAGGCTTTATTGTCGTTGTTGTTTCAGTAGTTGAAATCATACTAACTAATCAAATGGATATGTAGCAATTACCAATGTTGAAATAATAAAAGGGGCTTGATAACTCTCTACATATTGCTATTTTGGTGTTTTTTTTTCAAAGCTATTTTAGTTTCATTCTTAGATAAATTTTCATCTCAATTACAAAGAGAAAACAGAACATAGTTGCAAAAACAGAATCGAACTTATCAGTTTGACTAGAAAATTAGAAATTTAGTAATCATAAACACTCAATCCGATTTCTGGTCATTTGTAATTTGGATATGACACCCCTAATGATTATGAAACCCCAAATCAGCCCCCTGACGAAATAAGAAACTTGACAAATCAACCTCTCGAAGCAGGTTGGCAAAGGGTAACCATGATGACATGTCAGTTCATGGCTGATATGTCGATCTGCTATTTGACACTACTATTCGAGACATCACCATGGCTACCTTTTGGCAACATGCTACAAGAATCGATTTGTCTGGTTTTCCATTTTGTCAAGGGTCAGATTGGGGTTTCATAATTATTAGGAGGTGTCATGTCCAAATTGCAAATGGTAAGGGACTGAATTATTAGGTCCACAAGAGCGCCGGTTCCAGACGGGTAAAAGTTTTGGTTCATTTGGAGCATGTGGGAGCTTATTGGCACGGAATTGACTCGATTAGTCATGGAGTTCTTTGAAACGTGCATGCCAACTAAGTTGGCCAACTTAACATGGGTTGCATTTGCGGTTAAGGAGGGAGGCATTAAAGATCTGAAGGATTTTCGCCTAATAAGTATGGTTGGATGCCTATATAAGGTTATCACAAAGGTCCTAATAGCAAGAATGAAGGGAATTTGGCCTGATCTTGTTGGGGAGGTACAAACATCTTTTGTTAGTGGAAGAAAGATTCATGATGGGGCTCTAATAGCATGCGGAATAGTGAGTTGGATGAAGAAAAAGAAGAAGAAACTGTGTATTGTGAAATTGGACTTCCAGAAAGTGTATGATATAGTTATATGTGATTTTGTGAAACTGATTTTCGAAAAATGGGTTTCTCTACACGTTGGAAGGAATGGATGAAGGCATGCCTTGTGGCGACTTTGCCGATTTTAGTCAATGGTATCCCTGCAAAGCCGTTTGATTTGCAAAGGGGTCCAAGACAAGGCGATCCGATGTCGCCGTTCTTATTTGTGCTTGTAGGAAAAGTATTAAATGGGCTATTAAATAGAATACGAGAAAATGGTTCGTTGAAGCCAATCGAAGTTGGCATGGATAAGGTTAGCCTCACACACTTACAATTTGTTGATGATACCATCATTTTTTGTCCCTGTGATCGAAAAACTGTGAGCAATTATAGAAGAATTCTGCTAGGATTCGAAATCATATCGGGGCTGAAAATTAATTTCTAGAAGTCAGTGGTCATTGGAGTACATGTGAGTGAAGAGGAAATGGAACATGCGTGTGAAGAAGTAAACTGTAGGAGTGCCAAACTCCCGATTAAGTACTTGGGAATACCATTGGGTGCAAATCCAAGGAGAGTGGAGAAATATAGGCCAGTAATTCAGAAAATTGAAGAAAGGCTTAGCGGATGGAAAGGTTTACCTTTCTCAAAATCTGATAAACTAGTGTTGATTAATGTTGTACTTAATAGTTTACTGATGTACTATTTTAGTTTATTCAAAACGCCAAGAACGGTAGCTAAGAAAATTGTTGCTCTGCAAAGTAAATTCTTTTGGGGTAAAGGGGATGGTAGTAGGGGCATGCCCTCTGTAAAATGGGATATTGTACAAAAACCTAAGAATTTGGAGGGCTTAAGGATGGGAGATATGATGAGGAGGAGTGCCCAGTGTGGAGAAAAGTAGTTAAATCATGTAACAACTTGGGTGAGACAAAACTGTTGGGAGGAGATGAGGTTGTAGTTAAAGGGGATGAGGTGTGGAAAGATATAATGATGGTAGGAGTTCAAAATAAAGAAATAGTAGAACTGTTTAAGACTGGGGCTGATTTAGTGATAGGGGATGGCTGCAAAATAAAATTTTGGCTTGACAAATGGTTGAAAGAAGGCATCTTAAAGGAGATATTCCTCCGATTATATATGATATCAAATGAGCAAATGACGACAGTGCAAGAGTGTGGTGTGTGGAATGATTTGACATGGATATGGAGCTTAACTTGGAGAAGATCTTTGAGAGAATGAGACTGTGAGATTCTACAGAGTTTGCTGGAAATTCAAGTAAAGTGGGTGTGAAAAGTGGAGTGGAAGATAAATGGGTGTGGGTGCATAGTAGGAATGACTAGTATTTTGTCAAGTCTTTTCTGCAGGTTATTCATAAGCAAATGGAGAATCAAGCTGAAGGGATGGAATATATATAACTTCACAAAGACTTTACGGCGTGGCCTAGTTGCAACACCCTATTATTCGCTAATTACGACGCGTACACAGTTATCGAATAGTAGATCATTACCATGACTTCCTCTTAATACATATAATTATGAACTTTTATAACTGATAATATCTATATATAATTACAAGTTTATTTACATAAAATAGATCCATACATCTCATCCCAACAAAGCATTTATATCTGATACATAAAATACAATTGACTCTATAACATAAGACCTGTGAAGCTTAAGTGAAAGTACTGACTTTACATATACATATAACTACTCTTAATTAAATAACACTTTTAGTTCTCCATTTGACATACAAATAAACAAAAGGCAAAACCTAAGAAAATAACATATCCAAAGTGGAGAGAACTCTATACGCCTTTGCGAAAAAATAATGCTTCACTTATCATCCAGTACTTGGATCAATCACTATAATGCTCTTGAACCTGCACTTGAAAAACATGAGAATAATACATGTGAGAATCCTAAATCACTAGATTCTCAGTACAGTAAAATTGCAAAAACTATATAAGGTAAGCCAGCAGGATTCCGCAAGGCAATCCTGCTAAGTCACTCGGGTTTTGTATCTCGCTTTCCGTTAATCATTTCGTTTTCTATTTCCTTAATTACTTTTATCTTTATTTTATTATTCCTCTCATTCTATTTCCTTCATTCATCATTATTCATTCATCTTTAGATCTAAGGGGTTGCTAATCCCTGTCACTTTCCTTTTCTTTACTACTTAGAACGTACATCCTCGAGGACGTTTGTTTACGACATTGTCGTTCCTTTTACGCCTCTTACATCTGAGAGTCCATTTTTGTCAGAAGCAGGGACAATGATCCTGAAAGATCCCCTCACTCTCTTCCTGACTCACGTACATACATCACTTTCTTCATTCATCTCAAGAGGACCATCCAGGGTTTTCATCAATTTTCATCTATAAATAGGTCACTCTCGAGGCATAACATTATACATGAGATGTAATTTAGTTTAGGGGGTAGAGGAATTCATTTTTCTAACATTTAAATCTATGAAAATAGAGTTTTTTGCCTAATGAGTTGATTCGGATGGGAGTGAATCGACTCCTTGGAGACTCAATCCCCTGTGGGTCTATTCACCTGAGTAGATTTCAAAAAATAAAAATTTCTAAGTGTGAAGAATTGATTCTAAGGGTATGAAAGTCGATTCATTTTTTATCCGTAACAAAAATGAGATTTTCAAAGTTGCAGGAAGTCGATTCAATCCTGTTAGAATCAACTCAATCTTTAACAAGGAAGATTTTCAAGCTTTGAAAATCGACTCATGATATAGATCAAGTTTGAATCGGCTCATAAGAATTGTGAGTCGATTCTTGGAGCTTCAAAACTAGTTTTTTCCCGAAATTATAAGTTCAGTGAATTGATTCATTGTAGGGTGAATCGGTTCATTACAACAATTAAAACTTTGCAGAAATTTAAACTTTTTCTTTACACTTTAAACCTTCAAATCTTTTCACTCACATAGCCAAACTCAATTATTTAAAAAACGTTCACTAAACTTTAAAACAAGCTTTAAATTTATATATTTTTCATTCATTTCCTTAAAACATACATCAAGTTATGGCTCACCGAAGTTCGCCTAAAAATAGTTTTTGTTCAAAACTTGAAAACTTGAGTTTTCAATCCAAAACCATTTTCAATCGTCTCTCTAACTCCCATAACGCTTCAAATTCATCTTCTCCTTTAAAACATTCATTATCAAATTTATATGACATATAATTCAACCATCTCATGCATAGGTACTAATAAATTTTCTTTCTTTCATGAGAAATCATTTTCGTCAATCACATACATTCATTTTCATTATTCATGCATCATCATCACACATCATAGATAGTCATCAATCATCAATCATAAATCATCATTATTCATCAATCATCAATCATCATCATTCATCAAGCATTTTTATCATTCATCAATCATCATCATATTCAATTCTAGCATACTTTGCATTCATTTGTTTATCCCTAGCAACAGTGCCAAAAATCTTATGTCACTCCCTTAGACCAGTCAGAAAGTTTAAGTTAATGAAAATTCCGTTGTGAGTATAGTATTAACCGGTGCATCCAAGAGCATATCGAGATTTAGAAAAAGTGTCACAAGCTGCAACCAAAAATACCAAGAGTATTGCATTCGGATCGTTCTCCCTAGGAATTGAAAATCGACACTTGTGTTTGGTTGTGAAATATTGGGGGTTGCAATGGTTATGGTTTAAGAACAGAAAAGTTAATACTTTTGCTGTCAGAATTAAAAGGGAGCTTGATCTTGAGTTGAAGTATTGCATGTCCCTATGATCACCACTAATCCCATTTATGAATGGTTGCCACGTGAAGAGTCAACCCATTTTGTGTAATGGTTGAGCGGGGGATTAATCACAATCCATAAGTCATAAGCTACTTACTAATGCAAAAGGCCAATGTATTAGTGAACTCGAATAATCCATCAACTCCACCTCATTAAGGCCTACTCATCACTAGCAAAAACCTAGCGTCAACGGAAACAATATTAATCCCTCCTCTTCACCATTCGAATCCTTAGGGATTAGTGCTAAAATCATCCACACTTCAACCAAGCACAAGAATGCTACTCCATAATTACAATTATCATAACATCAAACACATGGTAAGCACAATAAAGAGACATAATGAATAAAATAAGAACACAAAAATAAGAAAGCTAGAATAGGGAAATATATGAAAAGAATAATAACAATAACATTAAACAAACAACATTCTCACCAAACAAACATCAAAACATTAAAATCAAGCAATTGTTTGGCTAGTGTGGCTGTAAAATAGATGGAAATCCAAAGAACACTAAACTAAAGTTGAGAAAAAATAAGAAAGCTAGGAGCTCTTCACAAATCCTTAACAAAAACTACCAAAAATTATACTAGAACCCAAAAGTGACCTCTCCAAGGTTGTTTGAATTGTGTAGCATCCCTCCTTTACATAGATATGCATTTGGCTTAAAATTCCTTTTTTGCCCTTAAAATTTGAGTGATGCCCATGCATAGGTGCATACGCACATCATACATACACATTAGTGAACTATGCCTACGCACCAGTGCCTTGGATGCTCTTCCAAGCTTTCTTTCATGGTTTCCTTTTTCCTTTTGTCCTCCTTAGCCACTTTCACTCTACTTCTAACCTATCTAGGCCTAAAATAATGGAACAAACAAAATCAAGGTATCGAAGGGAATGGGAATTGGATAAATTCATAGCAGAATATGGCTAAAAAATCAAGAATTTACAAAGTAAGCTCTAAGGAACAACAATTCGTGAATGCATTCAATTTACAAGTATTTAAGTGGGTTTTGTTTGACAATTTCTTTAGTTATAGTACAAGATAAAGCATCAGAAATATGTTTATCACATAGCATAATAGCATTTTCCACGGTCTCAATTTCATGCATGCAACCAGGACAAACATTAGTTTTAACTATTCTTTTCTTAAATAAATTATTATTTACTGGTAAAATATTGTGTCTAGCTTTCCATAAAAAATTTTTGATTTTCTGTGGACATTCGTCAAGATTCTTAATTTCATCCCAAATTTCATTGCTATTGTTGTTGGTTGAGGGTGCTTCTTTTCTTATCTTTCCAAAATTCCTCCTTGCATAATCTGTATCCTACCTATGTTGCACAGATACGAATATGGTACCGGTATCCGGTACGGATACGGGTACGGGATACGAAAATTTTGAAAAAAAAAGGGCATGGGTATGGCAATATATATATAAAATTCACATATTTTCTTTCTAAAATATCAAACTTTAGACTCCAAAATCTAAATAGTTAATTATACCAAAATAAACATCATTGGCTTCTAACAAAATAGGCATCTAACAAGTCTAAAGAGTCAAAGTATATATCCCAAAATATTCACAAAAAAAGATGCTACATTAATCAAATTGCAATAGTCTGAATGTCATCATGTCCTTCATCATTCTCGGTAAAAAAATGGCCTCTAAATCAGGTTCATCAAGCGAAAGATTTGTTACTTGTAGAGTTCCCGCCCCTTCAAATGGATCGCATTCATCTCCACCAATATCCCACATTTTTTAAGCACCCTCATGATAGTTCTTATTCTTTCTTCCTAAGAGTCGAAGATTTGAGTGTATGAAAACTAGATCTTCAGCTCTCTTAGGATTAAGCCTATTTCTCTTCATAGAATGCACAAAGGAATATGTGCTCCAAATCCCTCTCACTACAAGAAGAAGAAGATGGTTGTGAAAGGAGTTTGAATGCTATTTTCTGAAGTTTGGGAAGATAACTTCCGTATGCTGCCCACCATTTCATTGGTTCCATTTTCCACCTATCTTGCAAAATATCAAGTTGCCTAAGCTCATCTGCAGCCATTGAGAATTTGAAAAATTCTACCGTTACCTCGAACCTTTCATTTGCATCTTGAAATAGGTTTCGAAGACATTTACTCCTTCCTATATAAATTCCATTGTTCATATGTGGAGAAACTCTATTTGAATCTTGTTGAAGCCATTCACCACAATAATACCTATTAAATTAATACAAATGTACAACATAAGAACCAAAGCACATTTAAGTAAGAAATTAAAAAATAAGATTTCGACAAGTGATCTTACTTAGGATTAAGTGAATGAGCTAAACAATGAAGTGGTGTGTTGCTTTTACTCCATCTCTCAACAAGAATGCCATACACCACATTATAAAAAGTTGAGTTTTCGGTCAAATCCTTACATTCATGAAGATATATTTGTTTCTTCACTTGTTCGATCATAGAATCCCACCACTCATAAACCAAATGAAGACATAGGTTGTCGGTATCACAAGCTCGAATCATGTCATATATAGGTCGTGTAAAACTCAAAATGTAGTTAACTTTAGCCCACCATTGATCATTGAGAATTGTTTCTTTCACAAAAGTTGCCCTTGCAACATCATCATCCCTATAAGAAGCCCATTCATCACTAATAACCATGCTTTATGGTTTGAAACCTTTTAAGCATTATAGTCACCGAAGCAAATCTAGTTTCAGCAACAGCAAGTAATTTGAGTTTCATAAACTTATTGAACATAGCAAGCCTCATGGAATGATTCGTGATGAAATCCTTGATGAGTAAAGCATCTTCAGCAATTTGAGAAATCCAAGAACATTGATTGAAGACAACTTCATTCGTAGGTATATTTTTAGGATCACAAATATTCTTCAAAGCAAGATTCAATGCATGCACAACACATGGTGTCCAAAAAATAAGAGGATGCATAGATTCTACAACTGATCATGTAGCTTTACAATAAGATGCATTGGCTGTTATAACTTGAACAACATTTTCCGCTCCTACTTCATTAATGGTGGCTAAAATCATGAAATATAATGTTGATTTCTCCTTTCACCTGAAGCATCTACGGCCTTTGGAATCATAACCCCCGCATATGAGACAGCCATGAAGTTAATCAATGGCCTACTTTGCACATCAGTCCAACCATTTGTGACAATGCTCACACCGTTTTGTTGCCAAACATGTTTGATAGGTGTAAGCAACTTGGATATATTAGCCTTCTCTTTTGGCAAATATGAAGTTCTAATAGCATTGTAGTTAGGTGGAGTATAGCCAGGAATATTTGTATTAGCTGCATATGCGAATACACTAATAAAATAAGGATTTTTTGCTACATTAAATGGCAAACCAACAGAATAAAAAAGCCTTGTTATTTCACAATTCAAATGCTCCCTTGTTTCATTATTAAAAGCCTTCAACAACGGCCCATCTACTCCTCTTCTTTTCTTGATCCCTTCAGGTTCTCTAGGTGGATTTAAACTTGTAGTTCCAGTAGAAAAATGAATTTGGACATCTTTTGTCTTCTAAATTGATTGTCTCTCTATTTGCTTCATTTCTTCAAGATAGTCATTGTTGACCTGTGAACAAACAACAACTTCATGTCCCTTTTCTTTTAGCAAATGAGCTTTTATCCTAGAATATGATCATTTATAACAACCACCACAATAGTTGCAACGCCAATTTACATTTCCTCCTCCAGATTTTTTATCTTGCAATACAGTAACATAAACCCAAAGAGCACCAGTGATCTGAGATTTTCCAGTAACATATTTACCCGTTATTAAGTTAGGCATACTTCCACCACTATTAGTATTAAAATTTGTTCTTTCTGAAGACATCTGATAGATAATTTTTTTTAAAAAAATCAAATGATCTATATGGCTATATCTAGCACACACAAGAAAGAGATGTTTTGTCATTTTAAGCCAAATTCCACACTTTGGCCAACAAGACAAAGGAGAGGGATCTATCAATGGAAAATAAAATAACCAAATGATCTATTTGATATTAGGCACACATGAAAAAAACAAAAATAAAACAAACGATGAAAACGACACAGTTTAGAATTTTTCACTGTAAATACGTACTCCAGCCATTGAAGCCGTACCGGCGCCAAACCCAAGCCGTACCCATAAGTTCTCCAAAAAAATTTTTTTTGGACATGTGCATACTCGGACGTATTTTTGATGTACTTTCACGTACTTCATACCAGATACGTACCGAGTACGAGTTCTTCTCATTTGTTTGCCGTACCAGTGCAACGGAGTATCCTACAGAGAAAAACCAAAGTAAAGATTGATGGATACTTATGAACAGGAAGAAGAAGTCATAATCTTTCAGCCTCCCTCCTTTAACTGTCATTGATCTATTTTAGTACCTGCCTCTATTATTGTTCTCAACAACTTGTAGCTCATCATAGATCTAGAAGGCGTTATCCTCTGTTCGGAATGGTAGTTTTCTGAAAAAAAAATAGGATAAAAGAAAGCAGGATTTGTGTTAGGGTTTGGTAGTATTAGCAAAGGTGTAGGATATTAAGGCTGGTCAAATTTGCAAGGACACATCCTATGACAATAAAATAAAAATAAAAACTAGATTTCACGTAATATATGTCTAATGAATGATATTTTTCCTACGGTATCCCCCAACTCGGCAGCAGGTCAATGACTAATACATCATAAATAAATCTGAATTTCATTTAAGAATTTATCGCTGGCTAATAGGTTGCTGCATGTAGAAAGTATGATTCGAATTTATAACACTTAATTAATTAACCGAACTAGTAGACTAATTAATTTAACATTTATGTGTTCAATATATATAATTATTGATTTTTTAAGTGTACATGAAGGTATTTTTATAATTCTATTTTCAAAGTTTATTTTCAATTTGAAATTAAAATTATATTTTATTTTTTAATTTAGTTGAACCATTAAAATATTTTTAACACACTAAAACTAAATTTAAAATATTAATTTGATGACAAGAATTTAAGTCAAATAAAATAAATGCACTAAAATCTAAAATGTAATTTTTTTTTTACTTTGAAACAAATAAACATTGAAAATTACTAAAATAAAGGTACAGTATATAATCACCAAAAAAAAGTACAGTATATTATATTGAATTTCTCATATCTAATTCTCATGTACATAGTTCAAAATTTAGTTTTATTAGTTGACCAAGCTAAGGAAAAAATTACTCCTCAGTAAGTTTTTCTTGAGAAGAATGATGTAGCGTTATTACTTGCATATGTAATTCTATGAATAATGTACATAATTTATTGTTTCATATCAATTGTCCATCCAATTAAAAAATGTTGGCAAAAAGTATAATATATTTTTTTTTGGGTGACTAGGCAAAAAGTATAATATGAAACTATTGAAACTAAAAATATTAGGTTGTGCTAATTAAAAATTTAATTAATATAAATTATGATTTCTCTTAAGCATTTTTCTAATTAGATGCTATTAGTTTCATTTTATTTGAATAACAAATTACTGTATATTATTACTTAGTTCATTTTCATGTGTATTTACAATTCTTGGGTGTATGACTTAGTTAATTAGTTCGTAAGAAACATATTATGTGAGATCTAGTTTATATTTTTGTTAGTAAACACGGTTGATGATCCAATTAACTAACATAGAAGGGAGTTAGAACAAAAAAATATAAGCAGAAATTAACGCTTTCAAAATTTGAATCATAACTTAAAATGATCATTGAAATTTATAATTACACAATTTAAATTCTAAAATTTAAAATCGTGATTCAAAATGATCTTTGAAATATATAATTACTCAATTTAAATTCCAGAATTTGAAATTTTAACGTACATTGAATCTCCAATTTGAATCATTGAATGACATAGTAATTCATTATAAACGATGTCATTTTATAATTTTGGTCCGCAAACATGGTAAATCGAAGATTTATGACATGGGGCAGACGATAACTTAAGTCCCCACTCACTTATATTCACAAAAAATTCAAAATAAAAAACAACACAATATCTTTTAAATAGTATTTCCTTATACTCAAATTATAACCTATCATTACCATGTCACTTAAGAGTCCAGTGAATACCCCTGTCCAAAAAAAAAAAAGAGTCCAGTGAGTATGCCATTAACAAAAATAGAGTTGAAGATTAACGTGATTTACAATTTTTA
>JASCZI010242199.1:2117-19936 GCA_036250425.1 Stylosanthes scabra | reverse complement strand
TTACAAAAGAAGTAAACCAAACTTGGTTGCTCTCAAAGAAGAGTAGATGATTACAATTGAAGAACTATGAACCAAATGTATTTATCTCTCAATTTTGTGCATAAATCACTTTGAAAAAGATATGAAATTGAAGTATAATAACAAGAATACTTAGAATTGATGTTGTGTATGAAATAAGGCTCAAAACTATCAATTTATAGACTTCTCAAACCTTAGAGACGTTGGGGAGTAAGTGGGATGGAGCCATTTTGTCAAAACTAGCCGTTTTAAGCATTTTTAACTCTTGGGTATCAATACTCACTCTGGGGTATCGATACTCAAGTGACCGTTGAGCCAAAATTCAAATTTTTGGTTCTGAGTATCGATACTCCAGGGTGGGTATCGATTAACGTTTTGACAAAACATTTTGTTCTTAAACAAAACCTTTCAAGATATTCGTAAAACATTTTCTTAAAATCATTTTCTTGTCTGTGTGAGAGAGAGATATAATAAACTTTGGTTCTTGACAAGATTATTACCTAAGTCCTAAGATACTAAACCATCTTCAAGCTTGCGGACTTGTCTTCTTGTCGTTTGCTTGCTTTCAACGCTTATCCTCAACTTCAATGTTTGTCATTCATCAAAATCTAAACAAATGAACTTATGCAAATAATAACATGGTTAACACTTGGTGGTCCAATTCTGCCTAGAGGAAGTGGGGATATAGGAAGAAGATCTATGTGTATATGTGGAGGATAAGCAATTGGTCCAGTAGATTCAAAGGAAAGATGAAGCTGCTTGGGGCCAAGGATTTATGAGAAACAAGGCAGCGGTGTTGAGGGACCTATTCCTAAATGTCAAATTGGAATTCAGAGCTGTATGCATTTCAAAAATAGGGACAACTGGTGGGAGATAGCAGAACGGAACCAAGGAGGATGGACTCAGTGGGAAGAGAGCTGCTGGAATTGACTCGGGGATTGCTATCCTGATGGTTTTTTGGTTTTTGTTTAATTGAGACAATAATGTGTTGTATGGTTATGGATGTATTGTTTCAACTCTAGTTTTGTTTGAGGTGTATTTTTTTTGATGGCAATGCCAAATGGGAAGATACATTTTGAACGAATCGGAATCTTTCACCCCTCTTTTGGGTTGAGTACTTGTAACGATCGGAAAAAAAAAATTATTAATGTTATTATTTTTTATTAATTTTTAATATGAATAATGCTACGGAACCAACGTTAGAAGACCAAGGGAGCCAATGAGTGTAATTAGGAAAATAGTGGTTGATAAAATGGGAAATAGTGGTTGATAAAAGGGGAAATAAAAAAGAAGGAAAATGATATTGGCTTCCTATTGTCTTCCTAATATTGACTACTAAAACTTTCTCTTTTAACATATGTAAAACAATTAATCTTGGTGTACACCTCCATCCAAGTCCCAACGAATAAGTTTTTACTACTAGAACGAACAGGTTTTTAAAAGCAAACGAACATGTTTTTAACCTACTCGTGTCAACTATAAAACATGTTCGTTGTATATATAAAAATCTGTTCGTGCACGAACAGAATATTACTACTAGAACGAACAAGTTTTTAAAAGCAAACGAACAGATTTTAAAACCTGTTCGTGTAACCTATAAAAACATGTTCGTTATATATATATAAAAACCTGTTCGTTTGGGATTTGGATAGAGGTGTATACCAAAAAGAGGTGTACTTATAGTATTGTTGTATTAAATAAGTATAACCTAATATTTATTTAATATTATCATATAGAGAAAGCCTTGAGAGCCAATATTAGGAAGATAATAAGTAGCCAATATCATTTTTCTTTCTTTTCTCTTTCCCCGTTACCACCCACTATTTCTCTAATTATACTCCTTGGCTTTCTATGGGTCCGCTAACGTTGATTCCCTAGCATTACTCTATTATATAATAACAAAATTTAATTTTAGAAACATTGAACATAAAATAAAGTAATAGTTAAGTAAATATAAAAATAATATTAATAAAATACTTCAAGCTATATATTAATTAGAAAATAATATATATATATATATATATAATTTTCTAATTAATATATAGCTTGAAGTATTTATATATATATATATATATATATATATATATTAAAAAACATTACTCCATGTAATAAAAATTAACTTGGCCTATTGGCAAAAGAATGACGGTTATGTTAATAGTTTGAAAACAACGACATTTATCATTTTTAAAATAGTGGAAATTAGGTAAATTAACCTATTACCATAGTCTCCTACTTCTCAATTCAAACCAATATGCAAATAATGGAATAACAATTTAAAAAAGAGGCATTAAACAAAAGATGTATCGTGGATTAGTAGCCATGCACCCATCATCAAACAGGTGTTAGTAGAGACATGGTCTAGGTGGTCCTCTTTTTTTTAAAAAAAAAAAAGAAAGAAAGAAAAATAAAGCATTGACGTAATGTCAATTTCAATCTTCACAGTATATCCACAATTCTAATTACTTGGTTGAAATCCAAAGGTAGTGGTGGAAATGGAATGAAATTTTCCCTTTTTATTGTCAACATGTGGGCCTAAGAACCCCACAAAGGAGGTATTATAGGAGAAGAAGCAGAAGAGATTGAGATTCCATGACCCATGAGCATAAACAATCATGATTTGTTGGAGTTCTATGTGCTCTTGTACTCAAATTGCTCGTCAAATCAAATAGGAATAGGAAAAGCACTACACATGACTATGATTATTGATTAGTCTCCCTTATGCCCATGACAATTACATTGTTCCCTTCATCAATGTTATTGAGGTAAATTTATAGTTAATGCCACTATAGTATAAGAAGCAAGTTATGTACATCCTAAAGTATCAAATTTTAGATTTGTAAATCTCGGAGTTTGATATTTCAGGATGTACCTGAAATGTTTCTTATAATATATATTACTACAAAATTGATTTCTACTATTGTAGTTCTAAACAAGATAAATTAAAAAGTAGTTTCTGATATTGGTCGCGTATACTAAAATAATCTTTGAGATTCCAATTACTTTAATTATGACTCTAAGAATGGCAAAATTGCATCATATAAGTTTTTCAACCCTTTTTATCAAGTGGCTCATCAACCATCATGCCAATAGTAGCAACTAACATGATGTACTTTTGTCGATGTTAAAAACATAATTGATACGAGATCACTTTGGAGTTTAACTCATTAATAACCAAATTAAATGCTGAAGTTTAATTATAAAATAAAATAAAATTCAACTTTTACATTCTCTCTTATAACTTGACAACAATATATCTGCCTATGCATCTAGCCCTTGCCACATTGTCAACAATCTCTAGTGGAGAAGATAAATGAAAATTTGCATTTGGGATAAATGCTCGAGTCATTCAACTTCCAAATGGTGGATAAAAAATGGAGAGAATCTGATTTAATAAGCTTTGCTTGATTGATAATAGTACGATATAGAGGAACAAAGATATTGTATAAAATTTTCATTAGTACTATGCTGCCAGCGTGACAAAACTTGGAATCCCAATTCATTAAACGGGATTTTCTTTTGTACCTTAAAGGGTGTTGGCATATGTCGTTGCTCTTTATTCTTTGTGAATTTGTGATTTCTCTACTTTTGAAGTTTGGAATCAGAGTAACTTAGACCTTCATCTACCTCTGCAGAATACTTTGAATAATAATAATAATTGACTAGAGTCTAGATATCATATGTCTTCCACGTGTAATGATAGTAATTTTAGAGATCTTATGGTTTTGTGTTTTTGTGCTTATTTATTGGCTAGTTTCTTATTCAGTGTTGGTATCAGATTTTCCAACTCTTACTTTTTGAGTGTGCAATTCAGGACATAATTTCTCTCTTTAATCTGTATTAACCAGCAATTTTGATTTTAAATTTAAGGTGACACATGATATTAGGTAATTTTTTTTAGATGGCTTCATGATATTTGGTAATGTTACGTAAAAATTTTGTTTTATTTATAGATATATACACTCATGTTTAATAAAGATCCTACTTCATCACTGTCTTTTTTAAAAGGACAAAATGTCTCATATTCATAAAATAGTACATTGTGACTCTTATCGCCCTTTGCTAGCCCTCTCACGGCAAACAGGGATAAAAGTCGAGATGTACCATTTCTTTGGACAGTGATGACTTGTCTTTCTTGAAAATAGAACTTACGCGAATTGGGTCTTTATTCCTCTAATGTCTCTTTAGATATATATTACATGATATTTAATATTCCTGACAGTAGCCATTTTCTGTAAACATGACACTTATCTCCTTTGTAAGCATAACTTAAGAGCTTTCATGGATAATGTTACGGATCGGCCCAATAAGGCCCAATTCATTAAATCAATAATCAACTTACTTGGTTCATAAGTCAAGGATCAAGCTAAAAGGTTGAAGATCAAACGAAAAGAGGAAAGATTCGATGAGATCACGAAGAGATCCCATCCGAATCTTAATCACCCGCTACTATATAAGCAGGGGGCAGCACCCCCTCAAGGTACGCATTCTCGTAACCCTAATCTCCCATATTAGCATTAGAATACTCATAATCCTAATTCTGGGATTTTAGTGCTATTCTCTCATCACATCAACCACCTTTTTCGGATCTAGACCTCGGACTCTTCCGAGTGCTTTCCCTCGGAATGAACACTTTCTCTCCCTCATTCTCATTGTCTACTTCCTCTCACGACTTAGGTCCATCGAATCATTGTTTGGTATATCTGTACTTAACAGATAATATCACATAAACTTTGTATATTTACGTCTATTGGAGAAGAATATGCTACTCACTTGGAGGGGGAAAAGGGAGCATTAGACACAGATTGCTAAGTTGCATGCCGTTCTTATTCTTAGTCATATAAATTGAATTAGTTGTATAGTTTGAATGTTGATGATGAATCAACTATATATGACACCAATTTAAATATTCCTTGATTACTTCTAAAATCCACTATAGCTATAATCAAAGGATAAGGAACAAGGAATTAAGGACTAAAGTAAAAGTTGAACCGAGTTTGAATTTCATGTCAGAAAACAAGCACAAACACAGATTGTATAAGAAATCAAGTAAAATTCTCTACACTAATATCTACCTCTATACATCATCAATTCTTCACACCATAATACAAGTACACAATAGATTATGAGAAGTTCCTAATTCAAGTTTGAAAACGAAAACAAAAACAAAATACACTTATCTCGTCATTTATTCATCCTTTGCCTCTTTCTAATGAACTCCGATTTTCTTTTCGAATTAGCAAAAGCAATGTCTCATTTCATAACATGAGTTCCAAACTCTCATGATCAAGGTGTGAACGAGTCGAATTACTCATCCCCCTCCATCATTGAATTCCAACAAGTGGAAGGTTAAGATAACAATCTTCAACTTGCTAGCCAATGTCATCCACAAGTACAGCTACATGATCAGGTTGATGCCCCTCTGATGCATTATTATCAGCATGATGATTCCTTGTTCCTGAAGCTGCAGCCACAATTGCAACTTCAGAAGCTGTTGCTGGTTGCTCAAGCAAACACCTTCTACAAGTAGGGCAAGAGGAGTGTGATTGCAGCCATGTATCTATACACTTAACATGGAATCCATGGTTACATTTTGGTAGCACTCTAACCTTTTCTCCATTCATAAACTCCCCTAGGCAAATTGCACAATCAGTGGCTTTAACACTACTACTACTACTACTAGAACCTGAATTACCATAAACAACTATAGGAATCTGATGCAAAGCACTCTTCTTCAAACCTTTAACCGATAATCGCGCTGCTGCTTCGTCCGGAGTCTCGAAAGCCAACCTTCGGCTACATCTTAGAGCACAACGCACTATTGAGTTGAGCCCCAAAGCACATATGAGTGCACAGAGCAGGGCAGCCAAGATAATCACCATGTTGGTGTCGAAATTTGGGTCGCCTATGGAGGAATCTTTTGTCCTATTTGCATCACCAAAGCTTGAACTTGTGTCTAGCAATAAAAGGTGTGGATGGTGAAGAGCCATTATACGCAATATATGTATGTTTCAAGTACCAAGAACCCAGAATTCTTGCACCCTTTTTGATGGGTTCAAGGAAGAGAAAAAGGAACTTTTTTGTGTTGTGGCAGTAAGTGTTAGGATTCTTAATAAACAGAGTCTCAGAGAAAAGGGGGGTGGTGTGGTGAATAGTATGTGAGTGTTTTGAGGGTGAGAAAAACCAAGAGAAGGACTTTGTCACAGAGACATAAACACAAACACATGGCTCTCAATTCAACTTAATGGGTTGTGTGGACTCTAATCCAATCAAGGTTTGTTCCACATAAGCAAAAGGCCATCATGGAAACTAGGACTAGATTTTGGAGCAGAGAATAAGAGACTCAAAACAACAATAAGGTGGTGGTGGGTTGTTGTTGTTGTTGTTATGGATGAGTGGTTTCTAGTGTTTAGAAAAATGCAGAGGCTATATTATTGGGACATAGATATAATGAAAACATGACAACAAAACAAACTACTACTTGTGTTTTGTTTTTTTGTGTTTATCCCTTGCACTTATTATTGCACTCTGAGATATACTATGTATGATATGACATGCAGATTGTTCATTTTTTTTTTTTTAAATATTTTCTTCTTTGTTATTTTAAGAATCAACAGAGGAATTTTGATTATGGCACCTGATCCCACATAATAAAAGATTATTACTAACTTATTTAAAAGGAAGCACTTATTCTAAGCACCAAATCCTTCTTCCACTCCTCCACTCATATTATTATTATTATTATTATTATTATTATTATTATGTTACGGCTTCTTGTTTTTCATTCTTACGTAGTGATCATTAACCACCACCCAAGAAAAAAAAAATGGAAGCTGGATTGAGGTTGGGTTTTGCTGTTTAAGGGTAGGCATCAGTCACAATATATTTAAGGTTTAATTACTCTACTCATTTTTAGAATTTTACCAAATTTTTAATTAGATCTTTATTTATATATATATATATTTTTTTCTTTTCAATTGAGTCCTTATATCATTTTTAAATTTATAAAAAGAAAACGTTTATAAAATGTGAATTTTCTATTATTTTCGTACGCTGCACTTTATGTAAGGCTTATACTCACCTAAATATATTTTTCATTTATTTTTTCATCAATATTCTCTAAAAATATTCTTAACTTGCGTGAATCAAAATCACATATCTTTAAAAAGCTTAAAATATGTTAAAAAAAATACTATTTATTTATCATTCTAAAATAAAGAGAAATGTCATAATTAAGGAGTTAGCCATTAGTTTTGTTGATATTTTCAATTTAGAGATGAAATCTTTCATTAATTCTAACATTTTCGTCGACTGTGACCTAATTACAAAATTTAAAATAATATAGGGACCTAATTGAAACGAAAAAAATATAAAGACCTAATTAAAAATTTCATGAAACTTTAAATATCTATGAATTAATTTAACTTATATTTAACGCTACATATTCTTTTATTAGCCGTCTTGTTTTTATTTTCCCATAGACATCATGCAGTTTGATTTTAAAATGAGAGTAATTTTTTCTAATGAAATTTGCTAAAAATTTAAAAATTACTCTTAAATTATATTTTATTTTAATTTTATCCTAAAAATTTTTTATTTAAATTATACTTACTCTTTACATTTAATTTTTTAAGAAATGTAGGAGAAACGACTTCACAAGGACAACCTTCAACGAAGTTAGATACAAAGTTTTGCTCATGTTTGTTAAGATGTTTTCCTGATTTTTTTACAATTTGTCGATGTAACTGATCGACTTTCAAAATCTGTGGTTCAAGATCTAATATCCGAGAGTAGAACCAACTCCTCTTATGGGTACTAAGCCAAATAAGACTAATTCTATTTGCATACTAAAATTATCCACTAAAATCAGCTACCAGTGTATACAGTGGCAGAGTCAAGAATTTGGTAAGAGAGTGATGCCTTAGCATCTTTGTTGATTTCTTTAATCAAATCATACCCAATTCCTTTATTTATTTGTTTGTTTGCTTATAATTTCATAAAAACAGTAAAAAAAAATATGAATAAATTATGTATGTTTATATAAATATGGTACTTTGATGAGTTTTGTTGGTTAATTGTAAGAAAGATGATGAAAACAGGTTTCTGAGCAGACATCCACGCCCAGGCGCCAGTCCCCATGCCCAGGCGCCAGAATTGCACACTCAGAGCTCACAATCAGAGACCCACGCCTAGGCGTCCTTCCCACACGCCTAGGCGTCCTTCTTCATGATGAGCTCAGCAAGCAGCCACGCCTAGGCGTCAGCAACACATGCCTAGGCGTCCCTTCTTCGAAGCCTCATGGAGTCATCATCCTTTCAACGCCCAGCGTCCAACCCTCAACGCCCAGCGTCCCTTGCCTAGCCCACTTGGCAGCAAGCAACGCCTAGGCGTCTAGCAGCATGCCATCACTGGAACCACAAGCAGCCAACAAAACCAACGCCTAGGCGCCACTCACACACGCCTAAGCGTTGGCACCAAAGCCTTCAGCAAGCAAGCAAGCCACGCCCAGCGTCAGACACCAACGCCTAGGCGTGGGAGCTACTCCATGATCCGGCAAACATAAGTGCCAACCACGCCCAGCGTCAGACACCAACGCCTAGGCGTGGGAAGCTTTGTTTAGTACTTGGTTTCATGAAACACACGCCTAGGCGCCTGTTCTCAATGCCTAGGCGTGGGTTCTGCTGTCTTAAAGCAGAATTTGTAATTTTAAGGTGTAATTTCATTTATGATTTATTTGTATTTCATTTAACTTATGTAAATCTATAAATAGGTGGAAATCAATCAATCTAGGACACTTACTTACACATACACAATTTTACAATTAGTCAAGTTTAGTCTTAGATTTTCTCATAGCTCATAGATTGATTCCACTTAGAAATAGATTAGTTTTTGTAACTAAGTTTCATAAGAGAAGTACTATTCAGTTCAATTCTCTCTCTCTTTGTCTCTCTAGTTCTTTGAATATTTATACATTCAAGAACCACCTTCATAGTGTTCATACTTCCAAGATTCATAGTTTTTTATGAATCCAAGATTCATCTTCAACATTTCTCTAGAGTCATTCATGATCATGAGTGGCTAAACACCTTAGAGATTGAGGAGGAAGAGCTCTATTCATCACCAAGCTAATGGATTAACCAACACATTCCATTCAAATCTGCAAGTTCTACATCAAGTCCAAAGGATTCTTCTTGTTCATAAATTCAAGAATCAAGTGCAACCGAGATGTATAATTGATTCTAATTTGGTTTAATCTCTATTCTAGATTATGAGGTTTAAACATATTATTAAATGGTTAATGAATGTTGTTGTTGATGTTTGATTGGATAAGTGACATAAAATCTGGTTGTGCATTAACATTGATATCATAGACTTGTTCAAGAAGCATCTTTCACATTTGTTTGCATTAGAGATGATGAACTGAATGAGTGTGCACTTATATGAATTTGTACTTTCATCACATAAATGATTGATTCGTTTCTTGTTTGATTCTTTGTCATGATTTGTTTAAAGATTTGATTTACTGACGAGTGATTGAATCTTTCTTGTTTTGAATTGTTGCATTTAAAAAAATAGGCATTCAAATATATTTCAAGAATAATTCCATATTTCTTCATGTGACTTAGAGATGAGCATGTGATTTGATGTGCATTAGAATCTTTAATAATCTAATGGGGTTGTATGAGATTGAATATGTGACATATTAATTCTTTCCATGAAATCTTGTTGATTGTTGTTGATTTGAATCATGATGTGTCCATTATCTCTTTTCTTGTATTAATTAGTCAAGAGATTGATGATTAATTAGGATAAAGATGAAACTAAATTACTAAGAGATTAGGATTTAGTTATATTAGGATTATTTTGATTTGATAGTGATTGCAGAAATTGAATGGTAAAATCTGATTTATGAAATTAGCAGTGTTCTGAAAATCGGACCGGACCGGCCAGTTCGACCGGAAAAACCGGAAACCGGTCCTTTGTCCGGTCCGGTTCATATGCGAAAATCGGTTGGCATCAGACCGGTCAAAATCGTGAACCGGTCAAATCGGACCGGTTTTTTAGCGTTTTTTAATTAAAAATTAATAATATTATATTTTAAATAATTTTATAATGATTTCAAATTATTATATTATATATTTAAGTAAACGGTCCGACCTCGGTCGAACCTCTAAACCCTTGAACCAGACACTCCACCGGTTCAGTGACCGGTCCGGTTCTCTGAACCTTGGAAATTAGTGATGAATATCTCCAATTCCTTGATCTTGCTTCTTACATTTGTATTTTCCACCTTTCTTAATAGTTGATTAATTGATTAGTAATAATTTGTGTTTAAAGATTGCATTTCTTGACATGATTTCTTGTTGTTGCATGGTTCTTGATTGCTTCTTTCTTTAGTTTTCCATTAATCTTTGATTGATATTTGGATCTACTTAGAGGAACTGATTTAAGAGTGTTGCTTGATCCACCTTTCCTCGAGGGAATGATACCCACTCTCAAGTGGTATTACTTGATCCGGTGCACTTGTCGGATTGTGACGAAAGAATTTGTCGCATCAATTTTTGGCGCCGTTGTCGGGGAAATGTTTAGATTGACAATATTTCGACAATTGTTTCTTTGAGATAGATCATTTCACTTCTTTTTCTGGATTAACAAGGAGATTCCTTCACTGTGACGCTGGAATTTCCTATGTTTTTGTTTGTTGTTTGTTTTAGTTACTTGCATGTAGGGAAACCGAGACAAACTAGCAACTCAATTTGATTCGGAAATTGAAAGGACTCTCAGAAAATTAAGAAAACAAGTAAAAATACAACAACAACAAGAAGCTACCCAAGAAAACCCAATATTTGAAGAAGAAGATCAAATAAGCATGGCAGACGAGGAACCAAATGATGCAAGGAGAACTCTTGGAGACTACACTATTCCTAGCACTGCAAGTTGTGGTAGTAGCATTGTTAGACCAGCAGTGGAAGCCAACAACTTTGAGCTGAAACCATCTCTCATTTAGCTTGTGCAACAAAACTAATTCTATAGAAACTCTCAAGAGGACCCAAATCTGCACATTGCTACTTTTCTACACATTTGTGACACCTTGAAATGTAATGGAGTAACATCTGATCTATCAAGCTTAGGCTTTTCCCATTCTCTCTTCGGGACAAAGCAAAACAATGGCTGAATTCTCAACCCCAAGAAAGCATTAGAACTTGGGATGATCTTGTAAGCAAGTTTTTGGCTAAGTTCTTTCCACCACAAAAGCTTGCTAAGTTGAGACATGACATGTAGGGTTTGCACTTTCTGAACAAGAAATTCCTAAACACAACTAAGTTAGATTGCAAGAAATAAGAGAATGGTGATGGGATTAGCTTTGAGATTGGGAATGTGGACGTTAGAGAGAAGAATTCTTGGTTTTAATTCATGTTTAGGCAGAGGATTTCTAAAGTATGGTTCCAAAACTCTCCCATTACATGATTTTGGTTTATTGTTTAAATTTATAGGCAACTCCATAATAAAGTGAAGAATATAAAAGGTTGCTAAGAAATCAGTTTCCTTTAGCCTTTAACTAAACTTTTAAACAGCTGCATCATCATTTCTAATTGGAGATAAGATAGAATGGATATCCTACAACTACTAGCTAAAATGCAAACAAAATAAAGTATGTGGGAACTTACCTACTTTTCTAAATCTTTATTTTTCTCCTCTACACAATCAATGACATAATAAGATTATATTTATTAGATCAATACTTAGTAAGTTAGTAATTAAAGACACATAAATAAAATGGGCAGAGAACTCATTAATATCAGTGAAATGTGTGAATGTTAATCTGATATGTGCCAAACCATCTCTACCTGAACATAGAGAGTGACATGGGAAAAATGTCAATTTTTCATTATCAAATAATCATAGAGGCAAATCCAAATCCAACGTCCTCACCCTCATGTCACACTACTAAGCTCTCTTTCATTCAATGTAAAATAAATCTTACCAACCAAATTTCACAAAACCTCCTATATTTTAGTAGAGGCTAGAAAAGCAATGTTACTCAAAGTAATCAAATTTGCACAAACATTTACATACACACCCTGATTCACCATAACCATTCCAATGGGTTCCAATTTTGCATATCTTCCCTTATTGATTAACACCCTTCATTGTGACGTGAGTTCCTCCAATATCACTCACAGTTTCTGAACCATTAGGCATTTTTACTGTGATAGGTTCTATCCATCTAAAAGTTTGAAAATTGAGCATTTTGAAGAAAAAAAAAGGGGTAGTACCAAAAAATGGAAAAGCTTACATTTTTGGAACCCACCATGATCCAAAAAGGGAAGATGCAGAGAGAAGCTAAAAGAGTGAAGATGGCAGCATTGAAGGTTCTATGGGAACTTTGAAGACCAAATGAGCAATGAGCCATCAATAAAGATGTGGATTGTTGTGTAATTCACAAACAACATCAACATTTATGCCAAACACTGATCAGATAGAAACTCTCTGGGTCTCATAATAATATAATCAATAGAAGAAGAAGAAATAGAAGAAAGAAAATGTCTCTTTTTTAAGAAACTCAGTTCCATGATTTGATCATTTTGTGTGCAATTTCAATTTGTGAGGTTTTATATTAATTTTCTTTTTATATACTTGATTTTGTATTGGATTTGGAGATTTAGTGTGATGTTCTGTTCTTCATCAGAGCGAATTGGAGGAGAGGGAAGAAAGGAGAAGATAAAAAACGACGTCGTTGGAGCATTGGAGGAGCTCCCCCATCCACCTGGACACTGTTACAGCTAACCTGGGCCCGTTTTCAGCCACATCAGCAACTTCCGTCACGATCTGCATGGGTTAACTAACGAAGGGACTAAGACGTCTAGTTTTTCAAACTGTCAAGGACTATCAAGTATTTCTCAAATGTAAAGGATGATTTTGTTTGAATTTTAAATAGTTGGAGACTAAAATATCATTTTTCCTAATATATATATATATAATAGTAATAATAATAATAGTAATTTTTAAAAAAAAATTTGGGGAAACCATGGCCACTATAAACCCCCCTTAGTTCCGCTACTGAATGTATAAGACGCATTCAAATACTAAATATACATAAAAATAAGTTAAAGTAAACATGTATTTTTCAAAGTGTATTATACGCTGGTAATTGATTCTGGTATACACCTAACATAACTCGCCAAAGAATATATCAATAAAAAATAAAGATAAAAACAAAAAGAAGAATGACCGAAAATAAATAAATATATTAAAAATTAGAGAAAAGTATGGTTTATGCCATAAAAGTGTTTGGTGAAAATCATTTTTGCCACAATTGTTTATTTCTTCTCAATAGTGCCAAATAAGTTTTAATTTTACATTAAAGACACCAACTTTGAAGCGTGATGACCGAAATACCCTTCCCCTTAATCAGGACGTTTCTCTTCTCACGAAACACACACACTATTGACCACTATCGAAGAGGGGAGAGTTGAGAGAGCTTATGGAGGCCAAACCTCGAGTGAGTGACAACGGAGCTGCCACAGCGAGGCAAACGAAGAACAGAAATGGAGAAGGTGGCGCTGTGAAGGTGGTGTGGCCTAGAAAAGACACTTGAGGGACCTCGTTCTCACCTCGGGCACTATGCAACTTCAACCGTGGAAGGTAAGTTCGAAAATCTCCATAATAGAGACTTCCAACTTCGCTTTTTAGGTGTGATTGAGTAGTATATGCATTAGGGTTTATAGCATTGTTGCATTATGCTATAGTGTGTTAAAAGTTAGGGTTTTTTTTCGTTTTAGGTGAAATTGTCAAGGCTGAAAATGGTGTATTTCGACATAGCACTGTATCACAGGGGGTATTTTGGATATGTTGATGGGGTAATGAGGTATGTTGGAGGTGAGAAGCTCACGATTGAAGACAATGATAGTGATTTCTGGAGTGTTTTTGAGGCGGAGGAACAGATTAGGAGGCTTGGAGATGACGATGTTGCTGCGTTGTGGTACAAGGATCTTGCGATTGAAAATATGTCGATTGGACTGAGGATGTTCCTGAATGACAGAGATGCTCTTGCCATGGTCAAGATCGCTCAATAGAGGGGGCATGTAGAACTCTTTGTTGTCCACGATGATGACCCTGAAGAAGGGTTCCCCGAAATTGGATATATTGATGTCGGGGGTGGTCCGACAGGAGAAGATGATGATGCAGGCTTTGAAGGTGGACAAAATGAGGAAGTCGGTGCTGGAGCAGACCCCCTAATGGCCAAAATGAGGCTAATGTCCAGAATGAGGAAGTCGTTGGGGAAGATGGTGCCCCTAATGGTGAAAATGAGGAAGGGGGTGAAGATGTTGTCTCCATGGGTGAAAATGGGGATGGTGCTGGGCCTATGCGACTGAAGTTGGCCGTAATGATGAAGAGGCTGCTGCAAATGAAGATGGTGAGGATGCTAGTGAAACTAATGTTGTCGAGAATAAAGTGATAGATGGCAATGAAGATGATAACAGCGATGATGCTGAGTATGTGCCATCCTGCGAAGATGCAAATAGTGTGGATGATATTCAGTTCACCAATAGTGAAGAAGATTTCGATTTGGATGATAACTTCTTCAGGGTCCAAACAGATGCTGGGAAGAAGGGTGCTGATCAGAAAGGGAAAGGGGTTGTGAACGAAGAATTTCATGATGATGGGGAGGACAGCGATGAGCTCGAGGGGGGGTATGAAGTGGGAGGATATGATGGAGAGGAGGGTGATACGGTGGTATTCCCAGTGCACAGAAAACTGGAAAACATGGCATGTTATAACTGGGAATTAGGGACTGTGTTTGCCACAAAGAATGATTTCAAAGATGCAATGATAGGATATGCAGTATATACCAAGAGGGGAATCAAGTTCTAAAAGGTTGATTGGAAGCGAGTAATTGTTAATTGTCAAAAGGGATGCCCCTTCAGATTGTATTGCGTCAAGATGAGTGAAGAAGATACCTAGCAGCTTAGGAGTGCGAAGGTTGGCCACAATTGTGTTCAGGTGCAGAGGGTTGACATCTTGAAGGCGAAGTGGCTTGGTAAAGAGTTTAAGAAGAAGGTCCAGAACAACTCGAAGGTGAAGATTAAGGAGCTCGTGGCAAAGGCTAACAGGAAATGGAACCTCACTATTTCAATAGCAATGGCTGCCAGGACAAGGTAAAATGCCCTAGATGAGAATCAAGGAACATATACAGAGCAATACAAATGCTTACAGATTATGTAGCTGAGTTGCTCCATTCAAACCCAGGCAGTTCTGTTCACCTGAAAGTCTCCAGATCACCAGATTTTGAGCAAGAGACTCAGATCTCAACTATGGTCAACTGGTGCATATTCGAACGAATATACATATGCCTCGATGCTTGCAAGAAGGCATGGCAGCATTGTAGGCCTTTTATTCACCTTGACGGATGCTTTTTGAAGACTCCACACGAAGGGCAGCTTTTAACTGCAGTAGGTTGGGACCCGAATGACCAAATGCTACCCATAGCATATGCTGTTGTGGAGTCAGAGAACAAGTCTTCATGGGTTTGGTTTCTTTCTCATATGGTTGATGACTTGGGTTTGGAGAGAGCGGGCAGAGCAACCTTCATGTCAGATCAGCAGAAGGTTGGATTCTCATCTTATACTTAATTAACTTGATAGTTGGTTTTTGTTATTTGGTTTCTGTTATTGCAATAAACTTAGTGTCTGTTAATTGTGGTTTTGCAGGGTTTGGTGCCAGCTATTGAAGAGGTGATACAAGGCGTAGATGCGAGGTTTTGTGTTCGGTATTTGTACAACAATTTTCGAAAGAAGCACCCGGGTCTGCACCTCAAAGGGATGATGTGGAAGTGTGCCAAGGCTTCTTGGTGGAGAGACTAGGAGAAGGAGATGAGGGGGATTAGGTTGATCAATGAGGGTGTTTTTAGGTATCTCAATGTCATACCCCCTAAGTTCTGGTCTAGGTCTAGATTCAATTTCCACTCCAAATGTGAAACCTTGGTTAATAATTTGGTTGAGAATTTCAATAGTGCAATCTTATTACCTAGGGAGAAGCCTATATATACAATGTGTGAGGGTATTAGGGTGTATTTGATGACATGGTGGGCTGAAAACAGAGAGCTCATTAGAAAGTATGAGCG
Organism: Stylosanthes scabra; assembly: GCA_036250425.1. Lineage (NCBI taxonomy): Eukaryota > Viridiplantae > Streptophyta > Magnoliopsida > Fabales > Fabaceae > Stylosanthes > Stylosanthes scabra. The sequence continues at coordinate 3,795 of JASCZI010242199.1, read as the reverse complement.
TTTAGTGTTCCCAAGGATTAGAAAGAAGGTGGAAAGGAAGGGAGGTATGCTGGGCAGTGGAGGCCTACTTGGTCTGTTGCACAATGTTATCAGGTGCGTAAAGAGAAGAGCCAATTCGTTGTAGATCTAGGCAAGAAAGAATGCTCCTGCCGGAGGTTCCGACTGAGTGGCCTCCCTTGTGTACATGCAATCTGCTGCATTAACTTCAAGGCTCTCAACATTGACGACTACATCGATGATTGCTACAAGCGAGAGATATATGAAAAGTGCTATGAAGGTGTTATTCATCCCTATAACAGACCTGATTTGTGGGAGAGAACCAACTTCGATGACATAAGCCCTCCCCCATTTAGAAATCCAAGCCACAGACCCACCAAGAAGTGGAAGAGAGGCCCTGTTGAAGAGGAGTGCAGAATCCAACACAGTTATCAAGAATGGGACAGGTTCAGAAGTGTTCAAATTGCGGGGCTGCTGGCCATAAAAGGAGAGGCTGCAAGAAGCTACCACAAGCAGAGAGTGTATGTATTTATATGTGCATTAGGTTTAGGATTACAGGGATGTGTGTATCTTTATATTTTTATTTATTTGTGTAGTGATGATTCGGTTCTTTATATTAGTTGTTATTTGTTTCTTATCTTTATACGTGTCTCATTTGTTAATGTTTTTGAGATTTTTTGGGTGGTGTGAGAACTTTGTTGTTGCTATGTTTTGTTTTCTTTCTTCATTGTGTTGACAAATATTGGGTTGTAAGCATTTGTGATTGATTATTCGTGTAGCTGACTTCATTTTGATAAAACTATTTGGCATTTTTTTTTACCTTAAATGCAGGCCCGTCCACCTAAAAAATCAAAGCCCAACTCATCAACAAAAGGCAAGGGAAAAGGCAAGATTACAAAGACAACCAAGTCCCTTTCTCAACCACTGCCCCAAACCACCAAAAAACAAAGGAAAGCTACAGGGGGACATTGATGCGTGTGCATCTTGGGTTGTTTTTAGTCTCAATTTCTCTCAAATATCATGATATTCTTTGTGGATTATTGTTATTAATTGATCAAATCAAACAAACTTGATGTTCTTTGAGTTGTGTTTGTGTTTTTAGATGATTCACTAAGAGTTTTAGGTAATTGAAGACCATTTGAGAAAGATTGAAGAAGAGGGAACGAAACAGAGAAGAAAAGAGAAAAATTGGCTAAGTGTTGAAGCCCACGTATAACGTGGAGAGCCCACGTCATATGTGGGGATTAAACTCAAAGTGGCAAATTGGACAGAGAGCCCACGTTATACGTGGGACTTTCACGTCATACGTGGGGATTAATTCCCCACATTGCCAAAACAGGCAGTGATTACACGTACTACGTGCATCAGGGACGCCATACGTGAGGCTTGGCGTCACAAGAAGCCAATTGAGACAGAACTCCCACGTTATACGCGAGAGATACACGTTATACGTGGGAGACAAAGCTATGTAACGTCAGATTCTTTCATTGCCAATCCAACCCAAGTCATTAGGCATCAATTTCACACATTAATCAAGGGCATAATTGGAAGATTGAAGATAAGATTGATTGAAGATCAAGAGAAGAAGATAAAGCTTTGTAACTATAGAAGATAAGATTAGGATAAGATTAGGATTAGATTAGGATATATATAAAGAGTGATTTAACCATTAGGGTTACAC